>JAAAKL020018832.1:0-10075 GCA_010016065.2 Carybdea cf. marsupialis auct. non (Linnaeus, 1758)
ACATTCTATAACCTTCCAGAACATTCTATAACCTTCCAGAACATTCTATAGCCTTACAGAACATTCTATAATGTTCTGCCAAGTTCTATAGATTTCCAAAACCTTCCCGAAGTTTCTATAGAACACACTAGAGATTTCCAGAATGTTTGCTCTACGACTTTCTAAGGAGTTCTGTGTAAACAAGCCAAATTGTACACGAGGCACAACACCTGGCATTAATGTATCTTTCAGTGAACCAATAAAAATAAGTTATAAATAGAATACTGAATGATCTGTTAATAAAACATCTGATATTGAGCAACCTCTCATTTCTGTGGAATACACAACACAAACCCTTCTAGTATTAATACTGGCAAGGTACTTGTAGCAACCCTCTACCTTGAAATGTGTGATTTGTCATGACATTTGAATTCTAAAATAATATTTGCTATGCACTCAAGAAAGTAATATTTACCATAGTAGAAAATTTGTTACAGAAAAAAACAACATAAATTTCACTCAGTGAGAGAAAAATAAGTAGGCCTATGCAGACAAGCATCTTGCTTGTACGTAACAACTATGTTGCAAACTGATAGTGACATCATTTCTTAATGGTTTCAACATAACAACAGCCATAGTTGTGGGCATGTTTACCTCTCCAATAAATATCATATTAACAGAAAACAAAGAAAATCTGTTTATACAAAATATATAATAAACCCTTTAAGTTGGTCATTGTATATGAGCGGGTATCTGCTATGCAACCCTTCACTGCAATATTGAGTGGAATTTGGTACTAAGGGTGAGCAGAAATGATATCAATGAAATGGTGAAAATTTGAAAATGATCTCAATATTTGAAGAACTAGAATTATAATCTGATGCGACAGTCTTTCAAATACTAATTTCATTCAGTTCAGTTAAGTGGTCATTCACTTCCTGGATTTATTGTTTAATTTATGCAACTTACTCAGGCCCCGTGATACAAAAACATGATACATCCACCAGCTGCTATATTTGGGTCAATTGAAACTTTTAACAAACTTCCCATGATGCTATTGGTTTTGCTGGCTTGGTACTTTATAGACTCTTCTAAAACAATAACCAACTGATAGAATAGCCTATGAAAAGTGTTGTTTGTTGTCTCCAGGAACCTGTTTTAAAAAGTAGTACAACCAGTACATGCAAATGAAGTATTGCAGAGAAATTAACATTTACAAATTTAAAAATTGAAATACTGGTTTGCATAGGACAAAGTTTGCTTAACTGTAATCTTTGTACCTCCAAAACCTTCCAAAAACAAAAGATATGGAAATGAAATTTCCAGAAATTTGTGCTCGACCCAAAATGAAAGAATGGGTAAAACAGGAGAAATGCATGTACATGGCAACGTCCAAACTGCTGTTCTTGAATGACATCATAGCCATACCAGCATTAAACATCCTCTACATGGAGGATACACTGAAAATTCACAGATGGCTACGCAAAATACTGTATCTTGATTTGAACATTTTTATTAGCTTAAATCATCTTGAGCTACACACAAAATCTTTTTAAACATTGTTGCCATGAGAACCAGCAAAACAAATCTTCCATGTCACCCTTTACATATCATTACACTTAGTGTATATAGACTAATGTTGACTAGTGTATATAAACATATTAAAAACTTGAGTTAAAAAAAAAGAAGAAACAAATACTTTCTAAGTTTGTAGATAGTCTGTCCTGAGATATAATTGATTGTGAAGGTGAAATGGAGACATTGATTAGAGAAAGAGCTTCAGCAGCTTGGAGGTGCTTGAGAGATGTACTCTGACTACTAATCAACAAAAGCTTTTCAAATACAAGTCATGGTAAGGTCTTTGATGCCTGCATCACACAGTACGACTCATGACTCATGAGCCTGAAGCAAAATACGATGAGCTATGATAGGAGGATATTGCTGTTTGTAGCTAATGTAACATGGAGGAGTTGTACCTGAAGTGAGGATGTGGCTCAGAAGTTTGAAATGGGGGAGTTAAAATGTTTATACAGAAGACTGAGGGAGAGGGAAAGGAAGCACTTTGGAGATTGAAAGAGTTGGCAGTTGAGGGAAGACAGCCAATAGACCAAGATAGACCCAAAGTAGACATAGAAGAGAAATGTGGAGGAGGGTTTTATGAAACTGAATGTTGTAGGGAACAAAGTATATGATAGAAGAAGATAGGTGCAAATTAAAGAAGAAACTGACAATAAAAGGATAAACATAATGTTTTCACAGGTACCACTAAACATGTGTTCTGTCTTCAAGACACTGTTAAATTCTTTTTCACAAGTGTTTTCTGTTACACTTCTGTTTACAACATCTAAATAGACACTGCTGGAAAAGCTGCATCTTTAGAAAAATAACAGAGAATTCCACTGGAATGGTTATTTCTCATGCAATCCTAAATTATTCGTCACTATAAGGGAGAAACATGTACTGGTACCCCAGATGGGAAGGACAGTTGAAGATGTCTGTGGACCTTCAAGAAAAGTTCTGTTTTACACTACCTACTATACAAAAACCTGATTTAGTTTTGTGGTGTGAAGAAAGGTAAGTGGTAAAACTGGTTGAACTAACAGTGCCATGAGAGAGCAATGTTGATGATGCATGGCTGTGGGAAAATTATAGGTATGAAAGTTTGCTTAAGAGCTGTAAAGAAAGTGATCAGTCAGCTTATTGTCATAAAATAGAAGTTGGATTGCGAGGATTTGTTGGTCAAGAGGTATACTCGTTACACACAGACCTCAGATTCAAAACAAAAGAAAACAAATCTCTTATCAACGACATCCAGGGAAAGGCAGAAAAGACAAGCTTGTACATATGGCTTAGAAGAATTAACAAAGATTGGACTGTACAATGATTCACCAATCAATGCCCATGTCCTATCTTGTACCCTCCTTCCCCTCTTCTGCAAGATCCTCTTCTTCTACCCAAGTTCTCTTCTGTTGCATTAATTAATGCATATTTAAACATTGTCCACTGTTCTTCAATGTTATTGGCTTGTTGTAGTGTTTTGAATCTATTGTATTGCACCAGCTAGAATTCTTGTGCAACATTTCACTCATTTAATATCTCGAATGCAAATGGCCTCCCATTTTCTATTTTTGTGATAACTTTAACCTCAGTTTTGCTTTAAATAGTTGACAGTTTTGGCCATCATTTGCTCCTTAGTATGTTCTGAAACCATATAATGCTGGACACTATCTTTGATTACAGCAAACATAATACATTTCATTTTCTGTCTCTGTCTGGTGAACACATCTTTTGGAGTAAGTACTGTTCTACCAATATACATGCCACCGGGAATGCAGAACATCAAAAAGCTGTGTCTTTTCTCACTTATACCTGTGAGGACTTGTCCCTTGTTCCAGCTGATCTGTGAATACAACAGTGCACATCGTACAAGGGTTGACTGCCATGAACATGCTTCGTTTATGTTAGAAATCTTGACTCTGCCTGTTGATATCAGCAAACAACTTCATATAAAGCAAATAACATTGCCTTACTCAATCAATTTAATTATGGCTGCTATACCTAACAGACAACTTACCTCTTGCATAGTGCATGTGAAGTCTTGACTATAAGATGCATGCAGTGTACTGACATCAAAGCAATCAGTAGCAGAAGAACTGGCCCTGCCTGTAACAAAAATAATTTTTATGTTAACAGAGTCATATTTAATGAGCTACAGAGACGTCAGCCATTAAGATACAATTTTAACTATATGATTCTATGATAAAAACAGAAGGCAATTCATAAATGACATCTGGTCATCCTATAAATAACTTATTGTGTATTCTGAAGGGCATGAACTTACGACTGTCTGCCTTCTTAACCATGGATACAACACTTTCAGTTCTTGTGCTCCAACATCTGTTTACACAGGTGTATGATTGCCTCTTTCTCCTTTTCTTGCCTTCTATGTTGTAGGAATAATAAACAGCGTCATTGTTAAATATGTTTGTCTTCAACCTTGTATCTAATGTTCACATGCTTGAAGTCCTGACAAAATTTGAAGCAAATATAACCCAAATGCAAAGTCCTTATCAGTATCACTTCTTTCATTAATCAAATCCCTGTAAATCTGATAATCAAATTATAGCTAGTAATTACTTTCCTTCTATATGAACCTGTTACCGGTAAATGCTACTATAACAGTTCTACAGGTCTTATATAGCACTTTGATCAATCAACCAAATTTAGGGTGATAGCTCTAAGTAACAGTCAGCCTTTACATTAGACAGTGGTCAAAAGAATCATCAGCTCTAAAGTGATAAAAATAGTATTATTGGAGCAGTAGGAACATTAGCTACAAGCTGCACATAAATTATAACGATGTTGGGATAATAAAAATTGATATATGCTGGTAGTGCCAAAACAAAGGAGCCACAATATAACCAGCTCAAATGAATTGGATTACTCTACACTTATAGATGTAGTAATATTGGGCATATATGTAGTATTACTCAAGAAGTGCTATGTAGAGCTACAATTATGGTGACAAAAGATCATGTTGACTATGTTTCAGAAAGTACTCTGAAACAAAAACTATATCCTATTCACATGTGGACAGAAGTCAAAATATTGACTTCAAGTTCAAATATATAACATGAAATCTGTAGTGTTATTGAATGTGTAACTTCACTATTCCATTAAAAATTTTTTTTGTCTTATACCCAAATCATAGTCTCCCAGCAGCCAATGTAGTAACAAATGCAAAGAAACACTATCAAACTTTCTTCTTTAGCATCACATGGCAAGGATTCCAAGTTTACAACTACAAGTGTTTATATCAGTTGAAATGACTTACAACAACACCAGCATGCTCCATTGCAGTAGGTAATCCAAGAATTCCTGTCCCTATGTTACCCTTCAGCAAATGGATCAATGTTGCAAGATTTCTAGGGAGTAGATTCAGAAATACATTAAGATAATGAAGAATTGAGGGCAATTTCCCATGGACGCCAGAGTAGTTTTCCCACCACTTATCGTGTATATCAGCATGTACCAATATATAGGCCTATATATATATATCACAGTTTCTAATTTTAATAAAGCATAAAGCTATATGTATAAAAAGTCATGTCTTAAAAGTTCACAGTTTTACTTCAGGAATGGACAAAAAATTTAAATTGGACTATAAGTATAACTGTTTTGAAACTGACATGTTTCTTTGAAATTCTTCAAAAAAGCTTTACATGGTAGCCAAAGACTCATTATGAGTATCTAAACTACAATAAAACAAAACATCATCATCTTCTTTTATCAACATATCTTTATCTGTTAATCAGGTGATTTGACATCTAATAAGTGCTTTCCATCTTCTCCAGTCTACAGCATCACACTCCTCAAGTCACAGAAGCAACATGTCCTCCACCACTTCTTCCTTGGTATTCCTCGAGGGCAAGCACCAGGCACTTCTATAGTGAGGATAACAGTCAATGGCTCTCCCTTCTCCCATCTCCTGACATGTCTGTACCATCTTAGCCTTTTCTCCCTAATGATGTCCTCTAGCAGCCACTGTCCTCATCTCTGGGCCACCTCCTGACTGCTCAAACAATCTGTCAATCTGACTCCTGTCATGTATTGGAGGAAACTCCTGTCACATCTAATTACCACCTGTTCCAGCCTCCTTGTGATACTCCACATCTCCATTCCATTTAGAAGGCCTGATCCCAGGCAGGAATCATATGTTGCTCCTCTACTCTTTGATGGAATGTGCTTATGTACAGCAGGGCTGAAATTTCTCTCCACTTACTCCACGTTGCCACCATCCTGAGTTCCAGAACTCAGTCAATTCCCCCTTCAATGTCCAAGGTGTCTCCAAGGTAGGAAAAGTCTTTGACTTCCTCAATAACCTCAAAATCAATCACCATATCTTCACATGGGGCCTTTTCCGGTGCTCAGGTCCAAGCTGAACATTGGAAGTCTACTACTTGATTGGGATTAAACCCCCTCCCCCAAACAATAACAACAACAATAACAACAACAACAATAAAAATGAGTTAATTTGTTGGCAACTTGGTATTAAGTATTAAATGCCTTTCAATATTAAGAGACCTCCTCTACAGCTGTAGTACTGTTCACTTGCAATCACTCAATAACTTTGCTGATGTATCTCTAGGGGAGAACAGGGAATATTTATGTTTTCAAGAGCATCAGATCAGGGTGCTTGACTACAGTATCATCACTGGTGCTGATAAACGAGACATTCAACTCATCTTCTGACACTTCATAGCCACAAACAAGATGATGAGGTTTCAGACACCACAATAGTTGAGCTCTCTATAGGCTTTTTTAAAATAAGGAACACAGCTTATACTTGCAACCTCTTTTCTTACTACCACTTGATCTGGTAATTCCAACTGGCAAAATACACGCGTTAGAAAATTTGAAAAGCAAGGCTTTATCTTGAGCACACTATCCAAAAACTGTGTTGTAATATACAACTAAAGTAAGATTGATCAACACAACACTTAGGTGAAAAACATTAACTGTCACCACGATTTCCCTATTGATGCTACTGTACCAATTACCTGTAGGTACTGTTCTTGAGATTTACGGCAGTTAAACACATTCTGTTTTATCTACTATACACATAAAATCTTCAAATAGTTTAAGTCCGTGAATAAGTTTAATTCTGTTCCACAGATATATACAGCTGCAACAGATTAGATTTAATACATCGGAAATAGCGGGTGGGGTGACCATATTATAAAAAGGATACAAATCCCATTATTTACTTACGTCGTTCCGTAAGACGTCTCAACAACGTGGCCATCCGGTAACGTTATCGATGACGTTCTACTCCTGGATCTTATAGATGAGACTGAATCTGTCAAAGATCTTTCATGGGCCGTGATTCCTTCTTGGGTATTTGCATATTCAGCATTCAGAGACGGGTATCTCAGATCCACATACGGTACATGAGTTTCACCAATCAAAGGAGATTGTTCTGACTTTGCTGGAGATCTAGCCATGTTCCGTAAATTTTAGCTTATGAGAGCGTCCAAGCACAAATTTAGCCGTCCGACAGAAGTAAAAAAATCGGTATCTTTCTTCGCGATCTCGCGTGTTCATTTAACAGCAAGTAGTTCGTGATTGATTAGGTATCACATTGCAAATCAAAGCTCTGCAGAAAGCAGCGATCGGTTCTGTGGAGTACGGTTACACAAATCGCCCACGACGCATATATAAAATCACTTCAATTAGTTCATGTAACATCACTACGTACAACTGCTCAATTCCATAGTACAACCGGACTCGTAACGTAAGCCGCCGATGATCGATTGCTACAACAAGATTTGCTTCAGATGAAATCTGGATGTCGAAAGTCAAATAATGTCAAGGCCGGTGTAACAATGGCTACCATTATACATGATTACGTCAGAGTCGACAAAATTACTAGTAGCAATCCGGAGGTATTTCGAAACGCGTGCAGTGATTTACGTTGACTTGTAGGTATTTTCAAATAGCTGATGCCAGTAGATTCCTTTGTCCCATGTCCATTTCCAACAGCTGCAGTCCTTTTTGCTATTTATATGGCTCTTTACGTTTTCTAGTTACTTTCAACAGCTTGCGGTGAATAGTGAACATGAAGGTTATCAGCTTTCCGATACGAAAAAGGGTTGCTGGCAACTGCTGCTCTTAACTCCGTCAACAATGGTTCTGTTGATATTGAATTTCTTCGTGCTGGTATCCAACTAACTGAAGATAAATTCGGTAGTAATACGGGAAAGTTCCATCATGCATGCAAACTGAGCTACAACAGAATCAGAGGGCCAAAAGGCCCATCACAACCGGAAGCTAGTCCATTGAGTCACGTGGTGACGTTTTACCACAACAAAACAATAATCATCTATAAGCTGAGTGACCTTGCGATGCGCAAGCGTCAGATTGACACTTAACTATTTAACGTCAGCTATCCTGACTTGGTTAGGTTACTTGGATTCGGGACAGATTCGGGGCAAGGGGGCGACAAAGGAAAATGTATCAATGGGACCATATAAAGGTCTCATTTTTGCCCCTACTAGCTTTGAATAAGACGCTTTGAGCACTCGACGCCATCCCCCGTAGATATCGATTATAGAGATGTTACGAAATCCTTGCTCTTCACAGCAATCAGGGCACTATAATTGGAAATTTTAACTGTCGTGCTTTCTTTCCATCCTTAGAAAAGAGTACTTGTACTTACTCATTAAAATGTAATCAAATGCTCGCTCTGCGAGGAAACTATTAAACTTGATGTCATCATTTGAGTGGAAGTCATTCATACGATGTCTCCCGAGGGTCTAAATACATACTTAAAATTGGAGAAGAAAAGAGAAGGGACAACAACAACAACAATAATAACAGTAACAACAACAACATCACGCTATTGTTATCAAGAATATGGCAAGCTGCCTGCCAATTGAAGAAATTTCCGAGTCCATCGATTATTTGCATCTCATATATAAGAAACATATATTCTGAATCGAAATATTATTTAAAATGATGATATAAAATTGTCAATCCTGTTATGATACAATACTTTCAATACAAAGTAGACATTGATCTCCAGAATTGCGAATAGTTGGATGTTGAATTCCATCGTTGGAGGATTGGGAGCTAATATGACGACTAGAGATAAGTGAAGTATTGTTTCATCTTGGGTCATATAACACGGTTGGCAGAACGCTTGTGTCAGGAGTTCGAGTCCCGTTAATGACACATCTTCTAGCTCTCAATAATTTTTCAAATCTGATTATTTCAAAATTCTCTCTTCATGAATAATACTAAAATGTGAATGTTGATTTGTTGTTGTTTCCTTATAACACTAATGCTGTATAATGGAATATTAAGTTTGATTAGATACTAGGGAACAGTGAAAATGTCACCACTGGGATTGGAGCTCCGGAGGCACATGATCGCGTCATGCTGCTCTAACAACTGAGCGATGGTTACCCAGTGATAAAAAGTTTCACTTTTCTTTAGTCTCCATATCAGCTCTTTGGCTAGCCGAGATTAGTGGGTCCCGGGTTTGAATACGTCTGTTGACATTCTCACTTTTCTCTAGAATCACTTCAAGCTTGGTATTTTTGCAAATCCTTTCTGCTTGATGGCAGTTTCTAATAGGATAGTATCATGATGAAGTGAGGCTGTATTTGTCCGAAGTAATAATATCAGTCACACAGAGAACAGAATCACAAACGAAAGGGGGAACATAGATTGTGCTTTTCAGAGGGGAAAATTGCAACATGTTATATTGTCAATATATACATGACTATGGGGAATGGGGGTCTATTCACTGCAGCTAGCAGATGCTTCGGCCAGTCCTCTAATCAGCAGCGATCGTCAGTGGGTGCCAATTAGAAGTCAGAGAGGGGAATAAAACAGTACTTCAGTACTAACTATTGTATAAATAAAGTAAAAAGTAGACCGAAAATTTGATTCCCCCCCCCCTCAAATCCTCTTTACTACGGGCCTGATTCAGATTCTCAGATTTTTCAATTACCTTCCAAATCCTCATCTCAAGATTTAAACGCAAGCTCTGCTACAGCCAGTGCTGACAAAATCCATTAGAGAATCCAACAAAGTAAGTGAGCCATGTCAAGTTATATCTAACCATATGAATAAAATGTTTGGGCCATGGCAGAAAATGTGATTTGGTTCTGCTAGCCTTCCAGGAGCCTAGCGAGTTGCAATAAGTGAGTATGTAGATGAACTCACTGAGAAGTCATGGCGTAATAACAAGATGAGAGAACAGAGTATGTTAGTATTTAAATGCAAGCTACCAACTGAGGATACGGTCCTTTTCAACATGTTTTATAGTTGACACTCGAGCAGCCAAAAAGTAGTTGTTGTAATTTCATAGAGTACGATTCACTATTTTGAATGTAATGAAAATGACTTTGCATTCTGAGAAAACTGGAGATGGATAGCTTCTGTTATGTTTAAATTAAACTCAGATCATTTCCAAGAGCTTTCATCAGATTTTTTGGATGTTTATGGTAAGTGTAATGAGCGCCTCTCTCTACTTGTGGCAGCTCTGGGGGAACTCGCTGCCAGCGCTTGCAGATGATCGACAAGAATA
>JAAAKL020018833.1:0-10074 GCA_010016065.2 Carybdea cf. marsupialis auct. non (Linnaeus, 1758)
TGTAATTAAAGAGAAAATAAAAGTGTCAATCAAATGTCCGCTTGACGCAATCAATTATATGGGCTTTGATTGTATCCTTAACACATTTGATTACATTTCTAGCGTTACTCATATTTTGCAGAAATTCTCAAGTCGACTTTGTACAATATTTTTACATTTTAGATCTCACTGCCGACATTTTTCAGTCTTGCTGTCCAGCATGTGCCAACTATACTTGGTACAAAAACGTGTCGGGGGAGCTTGCTTTAAGTGATAGTGCCCATAATGGTGAAGGTGACATCTTCTTTCCAACGTTAGGGTCAACAACTGATACGAAAGTTCGTGGGATGAACTTCGTTCCTTTCATCCCTATACCACTAACCATGTTTATATATAGCAAAGACAGATCACCAAAAGCAATGACTAAACAGCTTCTACGATCCGTGATGGAAATATGGCCCCTGGTTGTCATATCATTATTACTGGCCCTTTTTTCTGGTGTTATAATATGGCTGCTGGTAAGAATATATTCCCTCTTCACTGATTATTTTTAGTAGAACTTTTACCAGTATGTAAGCTTTCTCGGATTTTGGATCTTTACCTCGTCTGCTAGTTTCTCCGTATTTGTATTTCACTACTTCGGGTTCTTGCCTTTGTTATTTTGAATATTGGCTAGGCATTTACAGTAGACATCTGCTATTCCAAACGTCCATTCATTTGAACAAGACTTTAAGCTCCTTAAGTCAGGCTTGCTATGAAATTTTAATATTTTCATCTACTCAATTCAATCATTGTGCTTATTAGCACAAACTATGTGGTGCAATGTGCGTTCAAATAAGCCGATGTTTATTGTTATTTTTACAAAAGATAAAAATAATAACTTGAGGTGTCAGTATTATCGAGTATTTTAACAGGGCTATATCTCAATCGTATTAAATATACACCTATACACGTCTGCCCTGGATTTCCTGTAAAAGTTGTTTTTTCTCTTGCATGTAAGTATATCTTTAGATGAACAAATGTAATACTATGTGCCATTCATTTCTAGATAGAAACTACGGTTTCTTTACTAATTCGAGGCCGACAATATACCTTAAAACCCCGAAAGTACGCCCATGGGCGTATATCCTTCCAAGGGTCTTTCTGTTGGAGTGATTATATGAGGGCTTACATTCAAGGTAAAGATTATGGATGACGTACTTATCGTGGTACATACGTATATCCACTCCATTGTTAAACTCATATATATATATACTGTTGTGATGGTGTTACAACGGTTATTTCTTCACAGGTTACGCTAAGAAAGTGAAATAATCAGCCTAGCACTTTCGGTAAGCGAAACCAAATATCTATAACCCTTACTCATTGCCAGCTTATTAGGATTTCTCCGTATCAGCTCAACCGCTCGCGCATGAGCCATAAGGAGAAAATCTGCCTTATTGAAACCAATTTGTCATCCACTTCCTTCCCGTGGGGTTTACTTTTCTAGCGTAAACTGTGGTCAAAATGTTGCGATTTCCACACCAATATAGTTGGGAACTGATTTTTTACAGTATACCATTGTCCTTCCTGGGTGCTGGGGTCCAAACAATGCTATTGTAACTATTTAACCTAATCCTCGTTTGCTAAAATGAACTGCTGGCAATGTAATTTTGCGACCTACAACGCCCATTATCGAACTGGATCTCACCTATGAGCGAAACTCAATCCAATTTCTAGTGGACATTCGTTTTAACCCTAAAGAGCAATCGTTTCCAGTACCATCACCAAAACCCTGTCAGTCTAAAAGGAACCCAAATCATGAATTTTGAGCAGAATATCATTTCAAACACGTACTTAGATTATAGATTACTCCTAAAGTTCACGAATCTAGTACAAATCATCTGTTGTTTATACGCATTGTATTACTTTGGTGACATTTTTACACTTTACGAATTTTAGGACACTTGGTTCAATGTTGAAGAGTTTCCCCGATCTTTCTTTGCCGGAGTTTTGGAAGGATTTTGGTGGGCCTTTGTTTCTATGACAACAGTAGGGTACGTAGCACTTGTTATCTGTATAGAAGTCTATGTATTTAACTACTAGATAAGGGGTGTGCCAAAACACTTTCGTTTGCGTGTCTTCATTCCTATATGTACAATCCTACTAACCCAGAGGTCTTCATTATCTAATATCATCAATTTTCAATCTAATAAACTAGGAACCATGAACAGCACTTTGTGCAATACCAGAGTGCTATCCGTCGATTTTGAGATATTTCAGAATTGAAATGTTGTTAAAAGATGTCAGCTAGTTTGATCATAGGTACCCTCAACAGTATTCATTGCAGCCGATTAAAATTTCCTACCAACATTAGGTTCTTAGGTATGAAGCGAAGTCGGGACGAAGGAGGCATTGCCCCCAAACAAACATGATTGGCCAAGTTTGCTCCCAATAAACTGTCTGATTACATCTGTCTAATCATTCTTCTGGCTGATTCTTTAGAGTGCTCCGATTTGAAAATTGTGCTCAGCCAAGGTCTATCTATTGGAAGTAGGTAAAGGATAACAGGAAAATGTCGCCTTTCAATCAAGCAAGTGTAGAAAAATTAGTGTTGCCTGACCTTGTATCTCGTCACCCAAACCGTTCATAAAGTCGCTTAACGCTGCACTTTTTACGTCACGTTAGGGCTATATATGTTTCCATGGTTTCCTGAAACATCAGACGAAAAGTTGCAAAATGGAATTTGTGGGTCTTTTTGATTACAAATCGTTCTACTGGCAATTTGGCTCCTAGTAAATATCGCGCCCCTGTCTATTCCGTTTCAATTAAAGAAGTTTGGAATGGCCTCGTACCAATAGAGTACTCCCGTAGGCACAACTAACTAGTTATAACTGCATCCTGAATATAGAGAACTCACTTTGAATGGATACTTGAGAAATAGAAAAGTTCATCACCCACGAGACATGCCGCGAATGAGTGTGTCACGGGTTCGTATCAGGTTGGTGACATTATTTCTCTGGTATCTATTCATACTTATGTTATCTCATTATTTCTATCTCCTCAAAAGGACTCATTGTAAAAGTCGAAGGCGCATTTGACCCTATCCTGGTGGAAGATAGATGAATCTATATTTTACACTTTTCACTTAAATACTATAATTATCGGTATAACCGATTTTATGTTTTTTATTTGTGTTTATAATTATTTCACCCTCGTCAAGGCGACGCCACAACTATGAACGGGTTACTCTCCTTCGGATGACAATCTATTCATGTTTGCTATTTATCTAATTCATGCTATTTTTGCTTGCATTCCCTTTTCTGTCCTACCTCCCGAAACATAGTTTCCCACTTCACGCGATCAGGTGACAGAGCACAATACCCCCGGGATCGTAGCAGGCAAGCTCACGGCTCGAATCCACGTCCCTTGGATCGTGAGTCTGACTCTCTACCACTATGCCACTACTGTGTTTAAATGTAACTGGACATTTGTAGCCTCGTAACAGATACTTGAACGAGTTAATTTTTTTGCCTCTCCCAAGTCTGCGGACAGATATTCTGACGTGTTTATCAATTAAATACCGAGTGAATATCGTTGAGATAAAAATGACATCTCATGCATATATATACATACATATATATATGTGTGTGAGAACTCAAGCAGACACACTAGCAATCATTGAATACATAGTATATAACTCAATAAACATGAACACATACGGCACTGTCAGGGATCGAACCCAGTATCTCCTATACCGAAAGCGCGTCTTAACCTCTGCACTAAGTAGTGCAATAGTTGAGTCGACAGTCCGGGAAGTTGATTTCGAATTCTATCCACCAGCAGCACTCTAACGTTGTTTTCGTTTCCCCATTAGCTTCATGAGTACCATTTTCATATATATGTGACCAGTCAAATCCATTTTCAGTTTTGATCCACTAACAAATCTCCAAATATCAATTATTCCTTCAAAATCCAAAATCCAAAATCCCTGATGACAGTTACGCAACTTCTCCATTAACTGCTAGGTATGGCGATCGTTCCCCCAAGTCAGTTTTCGCACGGGCATTTGCTGTTATCTGGATTTTGATCGGCATAGCAGTAATCTCCATGGTAACCGCATCAATGACATCATCAATTACAAGTGTACTGATTGATTCCATGCCTTCATTAACAGGAGAAAAGGTAAGACTTTGGAAATTATGACACTTACGAGATTTTACAAATTTTTTCTCTTGCTTCCTTGTATGGCTCCAGATTTCTGGATTTGCAGTTGTGTATGGCTCTATCTTGTTAAAGTGTCCCTGGTTCGAATCCAGGTGGTGACATTTTCACTTTTCTCTAGTATCTCCTCAACTTGATATCTTACAAAGGTGAGAATGAACGATATTATTTTACTTCAGTTCTATACCCACAATTTTCTTAACCAGTGTGATAAACATTTTAAGTTAAGGAATAAAATCTTTGATTTAGGAGTGCGGTGCACTGCTGGCAAATAGACGCAGAAAACCAATGAAAAAAATCCTTTATTTTTTTTTAGTATGGCATAACATGCAACATTGAATTGACGTAGTCAAAGTGTTCGGCAAACGTGAAATTGCTGGCGCTGGAGAGCTTTAGTATGTATTGCACGGCGTACTTACCAGATTGGATAAGTAGACGTTCATAATGAGAGCATTTATCGACTGGGTGCAGCATGGAAGAACGGAACTATGGTTGCATTGCACGAAACAGTTTCACACCGGAACGTATCCTGATTGTTCCACAGGTATCCAGTTCTCAGATTGATGGCTGTGCATGGACGTGGAAAGCATGAACATTGATATCAATGATTTCTCAAAGCGCAAGGCGATTCATTGTAGGGCGCAACGAATTACTGTCTCTCTTTGCGGATGATGAATCGCAACTAAGTGAGGATAGCTTTGTACCGATGCTGAAACTTGTGATCAGTGCATCAACATATCACTACTTGTTTGGCCAAGATTTTTCTTTCTTGTGTAGCTTACTAGAGCAAAGTTTGTCTTGCCGATAAACAACATGAGCATTTAGAGACATTAACTTTATAAAACTGCCCAACTTAAGTACCTAGCGCAGGCCCATACAGTGGGGTATAAAATAACATCAGCCCTTAACACAAGCTCTGAATTTATGTCTTAAATCAAACATCTGCGTCACATGATGTACCTGCTAAAATTTGTTAATCTCCGAGAAAAAGACCCTGTATCAGGTAAAGGGATTTTTTTGTCTGAATTCAATCAGTTCTCCTAACACTGGTGATACTCTTTAAGTACCAAAGCTCATGAAAACGCTTCAGCGAATCCAATTAACTGTTTACCTCTGAATACTCCCTGTTTCTCCTCTCATTTCAGATTGCTGTTGTTGCAGATAGGATATTTGATAGACAAGAAGTTGGAAAGCAGAGTGCCATTGTAGTTTGTAAGCCATGATTTGGGAATATACATTTTGTATAGATTTAAGTTTTTATGAATTATGTTAAGCATGAACTTATGTGGAATTAAGTGGGCATGAATCGACGATTTATTATATCCTCCAGGTTTGTGAAAATCAGTGGACAACAGCAAACCCAAGAAATGACATAAGTGGGAAAAGTAGGACTAATGCAAGCAGCTAGGCTAGTGGACTGACTGTTTCTCATTTACGGTTTTAAAAACAACTATGAAGTTCTTACTTGCGTATCGAAACGAACATGTCACTCTTGTCCAAGAGTTGATGTTTACCCCATGAACGAATGCCAAGACAAGGTCGAAGCCAGTCAACTCAAATCAGGGATAGCTCTACCTGATTTTGAGGTATATTTGGTACTTACGGCACTTTGTTATAGAGGTTTGCATGGAGGCATTTTGCGAGCATTTGATGGAAGGTATGTACCCTGTGTGTTCCAAGCTGACGAAGTCATGAAGCCCAGGGAATAACAATGGTCTGAGTGTTAAGTCGCAAATGTATGTGCTTCGTGGGAATTACGTTTTCTCTCCCACAAAGTATTAATATTACCTGCTGACACATGAGTATGGATCAAGAACAAGATGTATGAGTAATGTTATAATCATAGAAACTAGAAGGGTAGAAACTTGAACAACAAATGTGCTCTAGCCTATTACGGACTTTGTGTCAAAACAAGTATAATATATAGCTTAAGGATCTCTGTACTTACTTCAATTTTATTGAATACTGGCAGGCCACCCCCACCGATGGGTCAGTGCTTATGGGTGTGCATACCAAATTTGGAACTCTTACTTGATAATCACTCTTACTTGTGGAGTTCGGGCCCACATTGGAGACGTTCTGACCAGAGATCAACTCCTGCGTGGCTCATGTTTCATTGTTAGAATGGGTCCAAAGAGGTCACCACCCGACTTTCGGGAAGAGCCGTCAAGAAATGGAGGACTAGAAGCAGAGCATACATACATATACGCATACACACGCACATACATACTCACTTTTATTGTTGTGGATTAGTGGGCTGGTTTAATAAAACACTTTGCACTCAACAATTTGTAAATGATGGTTACTTGCTGCTTCTGTTTGTGTATAACGCTCTGCATTATCCTGGGATATCTGGAGCAGAGTTCTTCCATACTGTAACAATTAAGGGTTTAAGAGTTCACTACTATAAGGATTGATTTAAAAATAATATTAATTTTTAATTTACGTAACCCGCATATATTATGTGCTGAGGATGTTTTGTTAACTTACATCACATGACGGAAATTTTGGGACTCCTTGTGACGTAACGCACCGTCACAATACCTCAAGGCCCTTCCCAAGCTTATGGCCTCATTTGTAAATGAATCCTGTGTATACGTGTGTGCGTGTTATATAATCCGTAATAAATTAAAACTATTTTTAAACATCATTAAATATTTGTTGGATCTTGTGTCAGTAACTTGGGTTGATGAATTTTTCAATTATTATTAAATACATCGGTAACAAAGACATGTTTAGCTGAGCTTTTATGCATTTCATTGACAGCGTACCAAACTATGGAAGAAGCTAAAAACGCTCTGCTGGATGGAAAAGTCAAAGGTAAATTGTGTTTCCTAGTTTTGTAACAAAATCAATAAGCTGGGTTTGGTTATTGAGGTGATGGAAAACGAGGCTCCGGGATTGTAAGCTACCAAGCTACATTTTCAGCAAGCTTCAAAACATTGCATGACAAGTACCCTGATGCCAACGCGCAATTTTAAAGCCATCATAAACCCTGTCAGCCAGTCAACCAATCAAATCACTGCACGGTTTGTTTTTATTTCAAAAGAAACAGTGATTCTGCTAGCTACAGCCCATAAAAAGAAGAGTTCCTAGCAATGTTTCATCTTGTGTCATGTGTCACATAGATTGTGATTTTGATTGGCGCATAGCAATCTACAATAGCTTTGAATCAGAACTGTTCTAAGCTTCAAGCCACGGTATCTTGCAACCAGGTTACATGTAACTTAAGGCGAAATCCACTAGTGGGTGTGCTACCCGTTTGAGTTCCGGCGATGACGTGTTTTCTATTTGATGATATATTACATGTGCCAAAGTTAGGGCAAGGTGAGATATCGGCTAAATGTATTACCGAGATAGGTTACAAAGCAGGCCTCTCATTTCCTGGTTAGAGAGACCATGTTAAAACGCGCGTGGGAGGTGAATCGATTGCTTCAGGCAGAGTACACCGTGGTGAGAATTGGATAGATAAAACGTATGTTTGGAGAGAGCACAATAGCTTGCCAGTAGTGCATTGTCTTGACGCCTACGTTAGGAAAGATTGCTGGTATTAGATTAGGGTAGTTACCCGAAAAACGTCAATAAGATGAATTAGTATAGTACTGTTGATGACCTCACTGTTAGTTTAAATGAGGAAGTCACTTCCTTGTACAGTTGTCTTCTAGAGCAGCAGTGTCGACACTCTTTCAAAAAGGAAAAAGAAACCGGGTTAACAGATCTGTTATACTTTGGCATCCTCCCATATAACTTTTAGTTAGTGGTATGTCGCTCGTAGTTGACGTTGTTCATGTTTCGAAGAGCCTGAGTATATCAACCCGTAACTTAGTACTCTAATGTTTAAGGCAGAGTCCATATTTTAATCTGTAAAGCAGGACGCATGTTCTGGACTATCCTGCCTTTCAGCCTCGCTCTAAACAACTTTAACCACACAGAGGCCAGGATACTTCAGCGCGACCATTTTGACTTATTTCGTTCTCTATGTCAAAGCCACTCAATGTCGAGCTGTTACATCATGCAATAACATAGATACGGAATGTTTGCAAACTCTATAAATAACGTATGCTGAGTAAGGACGTCAAATTAGTTAAACATTTAAGCCAGACACTGATTACAGCTCGCCCCCTATTATTACGCAAAAGAACTAATATTTGGCTTGGCTGATAAAGTAGGAGAATTTCTTACTCTTAGTAATGTGTGCTTATCCTTATTTCAAGGATACCATTCATATTAGTCATATATAGGGTATGACAGTAAAAATAAGAAACCTTCAATTCGGCTCAACAAATCTATTACTACGATTCTTGAATGGGAATACTGAACAACGGTCTTCATAAGTACCTCCAACTACACCTAACACGTGGTGAGCATACCATTTATAGCTTAGTTACAGACCTTTGTGTCACCGGTAATGACAATAGTACAGCTGCACAACATTAGTCCCGCAAATGCTGATATCAAACTTTTCTCGCTTATATATTTCAGGTATCATAACTGATAACTATGCCGGTATGTACTACCTGGGATTGCTGTTTAAGAATGTACCAAGTATCAGGACCTATTCGTACAAAGCAGCCAGGCAGAACTCAGCATATGGTTTGCTAATCCCAGACGATGAGTTATACCAATATTGTAAAAGCTTTGTCGAATACAACAAAGAATTAATCGATTTGGCATTGATGTCATTTATAAAAAAGAAACCGGTAAGTAGCATATTGTCAGCTCCAAATATTGAATACCCCCTGTTTATTTTATTTGGTGTTGCTGTGTTGTCACGTTCTGAACTATCCTGCCTTTCAGCCTCGCTCTAAACATCTTTAGCCACACAGAGGCCATTTTGACTTATTTCGTTCTCTATGTCAAAGCCACTCGAAGTCGAGCTATTACATCATGCGATAAGATAGATACGGAATGTTTGCAAACTCCATAAATAACGTATGCTGAGTAAGGGAGTCAAATTAGTTAAACATTTAAGCCAGACACTGATCACAGCAATCGTTTGTATCAGCAAGGAATTTATAGGAAATCAGAAAGTTGTAACTATTGATTTCTAAAAACATCGGATCGAGCAACTTCCGTTTCAAAGTGAGGTCAGTTGCTGGACGACATTTCAGTCCCCATGAAACAAAGATGATAAACGATGCTACGTAACATGACCGACCTTTTGGCGCTATTTTAACTGATGGGGGCTAGTACTTGTGACCACACTTTTTCGCTGTTGGAAACTATGGGAAGCTCGATCCAGTCTTTTTTTTAGAGATCAGTTGTTGTAACACTTTGTTGCAAATGATTCCGAAATGAGTGGCACGCTTTCGGTCACCTATGTTATTGAAAGGGATCCTGAATTTATTGAAGCAAAGACACCTAAGTTTTCATCAAATTTTATTTTAAATCTTATGCATTTTCAGCAACATGGGTGATCAAAAAACAAAATTTACTTCACTTTTCATCAATCTTCTTTTATTTCTTCGATAGAATTTTTTTACTTCTTTAAAAGTAGATTATTGAAATTACGTTTTGGCTTAGCTAACGATCTTTATTTTTGTTTTGAAAACAGGATAAACAACAAGTAACCAGTCTGACGTCATTGTTTTCGACATCATCAGCTTACTTCGTGACTGGAGTAACAATAATAGGCATTGCTTTGGGAGTTTTTCTTGTTTTCGGACTTACCTATGAGGTATTACGACGATCGTTCAACAACAAAGTAAATAATAAACAAGGTAAGATGAATTATGTTGTTACAACTGACTCAACTGAATACTAGACATGATCGCACTTCAGGGAAGGGGGAACAGGGGGCAGCAGGGGCCATGCCCCCCCAAAGATTTGCCAAATCTCTTTTTTTTCCGTGACCACTTTTTAGCTTTATCAAAATTGAAATTGATTGCGACA
>JAAAKL020018835.1:0-10073 GCA_010016065.2 Carybdea cf. marsupialis auct. non (Linnaeus, 1758)
AATTCTTGGGTGGGCTGCAGTCATAGATCTATAATTACCAATGATGTCGTCTAAAGGTTTATGTCCAACTTGCATGATCTCTCTGCCTCCTATCACAAGTGATGCGAAGGAAATGAGTTAGAATAAGAATGATGTGAATTTACTGGCTACGCTACAGCTGACGTATCTGTTAAAATTGCAGTGCAGTACCCTTCAAAGCCATATGCCGACTTACATTGAACTTCACCACTATTTTGGTCATACTATAAGATCATGGTATACAAGCAAAACACTCGTAATCACTTGAGGTAAAGATGGCAGAGCCAAAGCATTTTCTCCTTCAACGTCTCTGCATCAAATATAGAACAATAAATGCGATAATAAGTGAAAAAGTTAAGTTAAGTTTACAAGCTTAGTTTTATGCTGGTTTTCTGATAACACTGTCACAGTTATTCTTTATCCGATCATCTGTACAAACTCTTACCACTTATGTCAACCGTATCTAAATAAGCGTACTGCTTTCTTTTATGAAAACGGCAGCTCCAAATTACAAATTTACTGTATTGTCTGTAAAGGTTGATATTAAATACATTGTCCAATGCTGATATCCATCCATGATGATGTGACACTTTTCTTCCTGTGTTCCCTTAGGTAGCGACGTCATAAAAAATATATCCAACCTTCTGAATGAGACAGTGGGTACTTTCTCGTAAGGAAATCCTGTTAACTTCGCAAATGTGGATATTCTTGGCATTTGATTGGTATTGATAATTAAAGGATTTGCATCCTTGTGTGTCAGTGCACAGTTTCATGCATGCTTCCAAGTCTTTCAAAGCAAACCTGACAATAACCCAGCCAGGCAAAATGTGATTGAAGTACTTGGCATTTGAGAAGGCAAACATTTGATTCATTGAAGTCACATGCAGTTGAACTGGTGTTGTTTCTGAAACGACAACAAAGGAAACTGAAAATAAAAAGAAGGAAGACTTTCAGATAAGTCACTACCTGTGCAATCTTCATGTGTCAACAGATAAGCGCAACAAATATAGAAATTGAAAGCGGTATTTTAAGTTCGTTAGCAACTCCAAATTTTCCCGATTTTGGTATAAACAGATAAATAAAGACATGTTCCATTTACGTCCAAATGTATTGAATAATTCTAAGTGTTTGAATAGAAACCAAAAAATAGAAAAGTATATCACCAACGGGATCCAACCAGTGACCCACACATTCATGGAAGAGAAAAATGATTTCTTGAAACTTGTTCCTTGGCCAGACTGCAACAGTCAGAGCAGGAGACAATGAGCTAGGATCAGCAATTATTGAAAGAAGTCGTAAGACAGGGTGTCCATCTCAAAAACAATTTATAATTGTATCATATGTTTCTCAGCGTACCTGAATGTTGATGATTGCAAACTATGTCGCGTTCGCAGTATCATCTCGTTCGCCATCAAAAGAATATGTTCTCAATATTGATAGAAAATAATGAATATGGACTCGATCTTTGTAGCAGAAAACATACTTAATGTTCTTAATGCCAAATGAAGCGAGTAACAGATTTCAAGTGTCACGTCACGGTGGATTATATTTGTTACTTTTAGGCGTAAGTTTAATTAACGTATATTATAGCTTATATTTAAAAGGCATGAGACAGGGATGCCAAGTCTCACCTTCGGTGTTTAATATCTACAAGGAAGCAATCGCGAAATAAGCACTCAAAGCTATGAGTGATGACATAAAAGGTCAATAGGTTGGGACGCTCCGTTTTACAAATGATGATCTGCAGTACAGAAAGTGGTCTTCAGAATATGACGAAACGATTGAAAGACAACATTTTCAATGAACAGAGTGCTACTCACGAAAAGCCTGAGCAGAAATATGGAGAAAAAGATGTAGAAACCCTTGTTCTGGAGTGTATTGTTGTACAGAGCAGAAACTTCAGCTCTCTGGAAAGCTAAGATCAAGCGCTTGGAAAAGTTGTGAATTGTAGTTTGGAGAAGGATAAAAAGAATAAGCTGAACGAAACACAAGGGCCATGAAGAGATCTTGAAGATTGTAAGAGAAAACAGAAAAACTGGGTAGGTTGCGAGCTGAGACATAAAGATTTATTGAGAGACGTAATTGATAGCAGGATGGAGGCCAAAGGACTGAAAAAGGATGGAAATATCAGACAATCTGAAGAATAAGAGCGCTTGTGAAGATCTGAAGAAAAGAGTCCTGGACAGAGATGGATGCAACTCAATGATTTAGGACCTCCCACAACGTTGGCAGAACACCAAGAAGAAAGAGAAGAACAATGGACGAAAGCTCTGGTTGCTCTGATTTTCTCCTATCTTTCATCTTTTTCTTTCAAATCCTATATCCTCGAATATAATATGCAAAATTCAATTAGTTTTGAACAGATCGACGGGCCGGATGGCATTCCCTTTATGCTTAAGTCACATGGTGTATAAAACCTAGTCTTAGAACTGGCGCAGGAATAGATGTTAATCTCCACTGGTAGAGAACTGACATTTAATGTGGTGATGAGAGAAATGGATTGTGGTTGTTTTTCTGTGCTTATTGTATCAATAATTGAATAAAAGACTTTATAAAAATTATAAATTTTAACTCTCAGACAACAATCAGATTTTTTCAGATAAAAATTCTACATCAAAAATTTTTGGATAGTAATATAATACAATTAAAAGCTAAAATACTCCTTCTTGCTACTATCTTTAATTACTATAAAATTGATATTATTTATTAGTTTACAAACTCCACCAATAGCTAGTTTCTTACCATGCTTGTACAGCTCTTCTACATCCTTGACATCCAGGGACTTTCTCCAAATCTTTAGATTATCCATAAGCATACGAACCCTGTCTACCTCAGACACATTTCTGCTTGTAGCTCCCACTGCTAGGCGACCTTTTACTGGTTTTTCTGATCTTCCAGTAACTCTGAAAGACCTCGGTTGATTAAATTTGCCAACCTCTTTCCCATTGACGTATAATTTTAAAATAAGTTTGTCCCAAGCTATTGTATAATGTTTCCAAGAGTTAGGTGCACCTTCTCTTTTGTGGAATATGATCCAAGATCTGCCTTTACTCCAAACTTCAATAGGAACCGTCTCCTTTGTAAAGTGCTGCATTTCAAATCCTTCTGTACTGATTATACTTGAACTAGCCCAGGCTCGCCATTGAATCCAAAAGCTGATCGTGAAGCCGGAAGTGCAAGAGTCTGGAGTGAGTAGACATTGAAACTCGAAATTATCAATGAAGATCCCTGCACTGCGGGCGTCAAAAGATGCAACAGAAGAACCTCTGTCTTCACTTTTAACAATTTTTGTTCCTTTCAGTAGTTTTCCTACGTTCTTTGTAGATGAAGAATGTTCCATTACTTGTCCGGATTTAGCGCTGTCAAAATCCCACCAATAATCTGGACTGGATAACACTAGAAAGAAGAAAAGACTTCGGCTTATTCTTAGCGTCATGTTACGGTGCCCTTCTCTTTTATTGTAAAGAGCATCAGACATTTTGTTTCAAAATGTCCATACTAAGGCCACTAAAGGGTTATTCAAAGGTAACTCAGATAGTAAGACTATTCAACCGATACTATTAGAGTATTTATTGCTAACGGCGAAATCTACTTGCATACTTAGCCCATCAAACTTTCATACACATTTTACTTATATAAGGAACAGGAAATTTGATTTAGTCTGAGTAATTAAATTAAATTTGAAGATTTCTTTTATTATTTCAAATTTTGAGCCCTCTGTCTTTTTTAACAATTGCTTATTTGTATTTTGAAAAAAAAAATTTTTTTAAAGAGGCTCAGATGCCTGTTTCTTTTTCCATAAAAAAGAAGGAATATAAATGAAGACAATTTACTGTTCTCTACTAAATCCTTTTATTTAGAATTTTAGAATTACAAATATTTGTCGTGAAATGGAACAAGAAAACTCGGTTGACATTCCCAGGAAGAGAGGAGATCTGTTACAAACAATTTTAAAATAAAAGTAATTGCAGGGGTCGAACGTGCAGAGAAGGTTTATTCAGTGGTAGGCTGATTTAAAGTTAATAGATCACAAGTTTCAGCAACGATAAACTCGAAGGAAAAGATATAGAAAAGGATGCTGAGGATTACAAGGCATTGCTTCATGTAAGTCTAGCTGAAAAGTACATTCAAACAATATTTCCAATAGCTCAAAAATAGCAGGAGGCGAGGGTGGAAAGATATTATTCTGATTGACTATGGAGCAAAGATGACGCAATTTATAGAGAACAAAAAACAAGTCCAGTGCTTTTGTTAGTAAGCATGTATTTGTTGGGTTCATAAAGGGTGAAATTTTACAATTAAGAAGGAGCTAGAGAAACAGAAAACAAGAAACACGTTCGAGGGCCAATGACGAATTGGCATACCATAGTATGTAAGCGTCTTACTAAATACGGAAGAAATGATGGTTATGACCAAAAATAGGGCAGATTTTTGCCCTCTCAACTATACATCATTAGCCAGTCGCCGTAACCTTCATTCATTGATACGAAAGCAAGGTATGAGAATGCAGAAATTGAAACCCCAGAAAATTATGGCACGAAAGTATGGGTCAGCCAACCTGAAACGGGTTTAGATGTAAGACAATGTTACTTTCAATTTTTTTCCAATGCTTTGGTCTCTAGCCGAGAATAGCTATAATCTTGCACAGAATGGTGAAAAGGATGCCTTCTTCTTAAGAAATATTCTTGGCGTGCGGATGTCAACGTGTATTTTCAGGATTGTGCATGGACTGATGGCAATTTTGCCTGTGAGGGATTGAACACTAAAGGCAGCTATGGGTGGGAGGTTTGTTTTGCTCGGTGGCATATCTCTATGGGCAAGTAATGGGAGAATTGTACAAAACAGATGGCATAGGTCGGAGGTATTTGTTGGTATGATTTACCAGAAATATTGCAATCAGTTTATGCCGAATATGCTGGACAGCTGAAGTTTCACTTAGAGTTAAACATTGTTGCTGGCTCGATAGTAATGATAACGCTGAAATGTTTTACGATGTTGATCAGTTGTTTACTGCATCCGAAAGGAGAAAACCTTTGACATAGTGGGTTGGGAACGAAGATAAAAACCTTCTTAATTGCAGATATGATAATTTCCGTTGTATGCTATTTACGAAAACCTGTTACCTTCTGACGGGAGACGGAACAGACAACTGATTAGTGCAGTTTGAAGGTCTACCATATTGCAAAGTCCCACCATCATCTAGCTGAGAGCCAGCCACAACAGTTGCAGATGCCCCAGAGGACCATGGAGTTTCTTAAGAGCAGGAAGTTGAGTTTGTTGACAGCACAGAGAATACGGAGAAAAAGGTGACATAATCGTGGAAGAGATATGAATTTGATAGAAACGTGTTGATTAATTTGATAACGTAGATAGATTCAGAGCAAGGCCGAAGTTGGCGGGGACTTGAGTAAAGCAGAATAATCTTATTAAATTTGGGTGCAACAACCTGATTGTTTACAAATCAAATAAAACGAGGAATTTGATTTTTATTTGCTAGTTTTGAAACATCTAGATACAAAGATAATAGTTTGTGCTTGCTCGTGGAAGAAATCCTTCCTTTCAATATAAAAATTTGTTGTAAGTGATACATTTTCCATGGAGACGGTGAAATAATCTGAAATATTTTCACATAGGGAGCGTAGACCTCCTTTGCCCCCCCCCCCCCCCAGCTTCGGGCCTGATTTAGGTATCGATTTAGGCAAGGAAACTCATGTGAAGAAATGTCTGTGTATGAGTGTATTGAGCTATACTGATCACATGGAGTCATTTACGGAATGTTTTAACTTGCTTTCAGGATTTTATTGCCAATTCGTTTGATAGATTGCAAGTCTTCGTTGGTAAAAAAAATGTTTATCAGGAATTCAGCCCGTGTATGTTTTCCTATCGGATTTGAGTTACATGTTTCTTTCTGAAATGTTGATTATGTTGAAAACTGTGTATGACAATCTATTGAGCACATCAACGGGCGAGCGATATCATTTTAGGGGATAAACATAGATATTAGATGGAACTACCACATTACTTTAATAATTAGCATAAATTAAAATTAGTACATTATTTTCCAGGCCATCTTTTAGGCGAGCTTCAAGGAGGTTGTGCTAATTGGTGGTAAAAGCAGTACATTCAGTTGGAAGAACTATCATTAAAAACACCCGTGTGTACCCAGAAAGAAAGCTTAATTATGCATTTTCACTCCTGTAACAAGTGTTGAGAAGTCAATTTCATAAGCAACGTGGTAAAAATCTTGTTCAAAGAAATTGTTTGGTGAGACAGAGTCAACATAAGACCGGAAACAAAATATAAACAGCTGGGTTTGTGTAGGATGTAGAGATGAGCGAAGTTATCGTCATAGAGCAAATTTTCTCATAAAGATCAATCGAAATGCAAAAAGACTGGCAATGTTTGTTTTGTAGATGATACAAATTCATTTACCAAAGTGAAAGATGATGGGCATACCTGAATGTTTGCAACTATATGGAAAAGATATTCTTGTAATTTGAAATCTATACTGGGAGAAAATAGAGTGCACGAGAATCAGAAATGAAACGAGAAAATACCCAAAAAGTCCAGTGAGGAGTAAGATAGGGATCTTTGCTTCCTCCAAACTTATTTAACCTCTACAGTAAGAAATCGTGAGAGAACTAAACAATACTGGAAATGAAACACTGGGAGTATGGCACTGGAAAATAAACAAGAGGAAAAGAAGGCGCTAGCAAAATAGGAAACATAATAATCATCACTGAGAGAAAAAGGACTCTGTCAAGAGAAACCTCTTGTTCAAGGAATCAGAGTCAGGGTTAATGCAGATTAGAAATAGGGTCATGCCTAGGCAACTTAAAATCTGAAATAATATCTAAGAAATATTAACTTACCAAAATTACATTATGAATAAGTTAA
The DNA here is from genome assembly GCA_010016065.2 of Carybdea cf. marsupialis auct. non (Linnaeus, 1758). Lineage (NCBI taxonomy): Eukaryota > Metazoa > Cnidaria > Cubozoa > Carybdeida > Carybdeidae > Carybdea > Carybdea cf. marsupialis auct. non (Linnaeus, 1758). The sequence goes on from JAAAKL020018835.1 coordinate 6,916, forward strand.
ATTCTTTGAAAAGTTGATGAGTGACATCAAAAGTGAGGTTTGCGTTCAGTAATTATTGATCATTTCATTTTGTTAGATGTTTTTGACAGTCACTGGTCCCAGCAAAGCGTCTGGAGTAAACGGAGAACACTCCACAAATTATAGGACGTGAGGGGATTGGAACATGTTGTCGCAAATAGCACCTATTTGCGTAACACCTTTTCGGCCACTTATGATATTGAAAGAACGTTATTCCTGCTGGATAAAATTTGCCTACTCCGTACGCGACGAAGTGAAATTTATTATTCTTTCCCGCAATCCTCTCCTGTAGCATCTGCGATGTGAGGACTATTAACTCGCTCTTACAATGCAAAACATGCGATTTCACGGAGGGAAAGGTTTCGCCACTGCACTATCTTCTTTCAGAATCCTAATGAAACTTTTCCAATCTACGGTCATTGCATACAAAGTAGGACACTTCATTGGTCCGCATTTTGGATTAAACAAACGACTATCAACTTATAAAAAGTGAAGATTAATATTAATATTGATGACACTTTCCCGGGACCAACTTCTTAGTAAAGCAATTCTATGCTGTTTTCCATCGACGTTACTTTCAGAGCCGACGACAAGAGTGTAGTCGAGTAGAGTAGCAATAAGATAGGTGCTCTGTGTTTTAGAGTAAAATGAATCACAGAGAGTATACCCCGGTAAGTGAAGTCTTTCGGCGAATGCTAGTGAGTGCTCTTCTTTTCCAATTAAAATATCTAGGAAGGGTAGGGAGTTGCTTGGCTCCATTTCATAGGTAAAGTTGAGGGAAAGGTACCATTTATTACATTTTTGGAGAAAATGCTCGCACTCCCTTTTGTGTTTGAAAACCACAAACGTATGGTCAACATATAAAAAATAAACAAGTGCAGGCAAAATGTTTCCAAAATGTTTAATTTTTACAAGAAGGAAAATTTTACGATTAAGAGTTAGGTAGAGAAAACAAAATGCCAAACAAGAAACCTTTTCGAGGACTAATGAAGAAGTAGCATTCTACTGTATGAGAGCGCATGATTATATCGGAAAGAAATGATGTTTATACCACAAAAATATGGAAGATTTTTGCCATGTCAAGGATACTATAATTGTGGAGATAAATTCAGTTTAATTGGATCTAACACAAATCTAAGAGGAACGTGACAAAAATTCTAATGGCTTTAGAAGACGGATTTATCATGGATTTCTGTCGACTTGAATTCAATTCATAGCTCGATGCTAATATTTCATTATAGCAAGTGACAGCGTTGTACCTTTTTGATTACACTCTGCGAGCCTCGAGTTAACCAAGACGTGCAAACAAAGTGATAACAGATATCCCATAATTGATAGCAGCATCGCCCGTCATTAACCATAGCTGATAAGAAATTTATCTATTATCGATATACTGCCAGATAAGGAAAATGTGCGACTTTCCAGAAAATGTTTGATAATGACACAAGACACAAGACAGAGCGCTACCTGACACAAAAGAAAATGCTGCCTTGCCTATCCGTGGGAACTATAGCAATCATTCTGGCGGCCCTTCTGGTGCATGGCGAGGGCGTTAAAAAGAATGAAATCACACCCAACAGAGGAAACCTTCATGACTAGAGTTTTAGTTCATAAATACAACCAAGGCAAAATCTTCTACCGATGGAACAACAGGGGACAACATCGTTAATCCTTGAAGTCTGTTCGGAAAAAACCGCAACAGTGTGGGAAACTACGTAAACCGCTCAGTGCAGGATTACCTTGTCAGAGCGTATTCAGGTTAAGAGAAGGTACTTGGGAAATAGAAAAGAATGTCACCTAATGGATTCACACTCGTGACCCACTTGATTGGCGTATGCTGCTTTACCAACATGCTCTATTCCGCTAACCGTCAAAATATCTCCAAATGCTCCGCCAGTAAACATTGGCATTCAGCTTTACGGAATGTGTGGAACCAGCCTCTCTACGTCAGGTGACAAGGGTGGATTTGAAATGGCTATTTGTGAAAAGATGCGAGAAAATTTGAAAATAATCAGGTCGCGTTGGTGTCACCTTTTCTGTTTATCTAGAGTTTCTTGTCTTTTGCACATCTTGTCATCATCCCATCCAATTCCATTATCTTTTCGCTGATATTAGTATGCATTAAGACTCTCCTAATCTGCTGACGTTGCTATAGAGAAGATTTAAAGTTTGGATATTCTGAATCAAATGATTAAGAACATTACCATTTTCAAACAGTACACTAGAGATTAACTCGGCATCGCAATAGTGAACGACTACCAACTTTTCTTCGGGTACTGCATACAGGTCAAAGTTGCATTTATGAATAACCATATTAGATTACAGATTTACCCCCATAGTATATGGGTTTTGTGGAACTATGTAGTACTAGGGGACACTAAAATCCCTTGTTGTATTCCTGAACTGCCAAGGTTATGGTAATTACCCTGCTTGCATAATCATTTCTGCACCGTGCTAGGAACCGTGCTCAGCCTTGGCATGGTTCAAGCAGCATATTTACCCTACAGAAAGATAGAATAAATGGAACCTTGCTAGGAACAGTGACAACACTGTTTGTGTTTACACTATAAATTTGAACTCTGCCTTGGCCGAGCACGGTTTACTGGCAAGTTTCAAAAACAGTGAAAACAGTGTAAATGAAACTTGCCTGACGTATATTAGATTGGTAAAATTTGCCGTAATAATATTATGTGTACGTCAGCACAGGACATATTCGTTCATCTTCATACGGGCGCTCCCATTCAAGTTGACCGAAATTGATCAATCCAATATTAATTCGACAAGCCCTCTCTTTACTTTAAAGTCTTAACAGGCTGACTTTATCTACCAACCACGGCCAAGATAAACTGATATCTTCGACTTCATAGGTCAAGAGGGAACTGTTGCATTAGTTAAGGAATTGTATAATACAGTTTGGTTATATAGAAGGTTGTATGTTATAGATAAGAAGCATGTAAGTAAAGCTAAGATGAATATTACGGTCACAAAGCTGAGGGGGGGGGGGGCGAGGGGGCGGCGCCCCCCCTGAGAGAAATTTCTATCATTTACCGCCCCCCCCCCCCTGGGCAAAATTATAACCCTATTTTAAAGCGTAAAACCAAACGAGTAGCGGAACTTATTTTTTACGTGACGGCATTTAA
>JAAAKL020018836.1:0-10073 GCA_010016065.2 Carybdea cf. marsupialis auct. non (Linnaeus, 1758)
GCTCTATACTGTATCTGTGCAAAGGGTTAGTTCCATTACTGTTATTCGAATCGCTATTTTCGCAAGAGGCACAACCATCCACGAATAAATCGTGAAAGAGAGGCAACCCCACGACTTTTCACCTTCAAGATTTTACAACACCGATGTCTACATTCAGTCATTACAGATCTCCTATAATCACGACTTACAACAACAAGGGGTGGCTGAATCACCACAATTCGTTCGTTTTACTGCTCATAGTAGAAATGTACTCAAGATTTGCATGGTAGAGAGGGACGGGCAGGAAAAATATAATAGGCAGTGTTAGATCATTAAAAGGGCTTTGAATAGATCGTATGAAGAGTAAGCGAGACAAAACACTTTCCAGACCTGCACAAGGGGATCTACAGAGGATTTTAAAGCCACAATGAACATTGCTAATGATGTATCGTTATAAAACACACCAAAGAGGAACATCGTGTTATATAATGGAATGATATCCTTTAAGTGAGTGGTTGATGTCAAGTCAACAGGCAGCAAGCATAGATTACGCATACGTAGATTAGAGATATTAAAATAAAATGTACACAGTCAAAGAGTCACAGTAACACTATGTAGAAAGGTATAGTGAGTTTCGCACACATTCCAATATCAGCTGGAAATATACGCAAGGACAGTTACTCCGATCTGCAAAATCGTACGAAAACTATTTCAGGGAAGGGTGATGCCATCACATGTGGGGATTGATTATAAAGGTATATCAGCTAAATCTGAATGACTCCGAGTTGCAACTTTACTGCCTCCCCGCCCACCCTTCAAGTAGTTCTATACATCTTGGCCTCCGAGTTTGCTGTTCCCCCTGAGCTACAAAAACCAACTCTCTTGTGTTAGGGGGGAGGGAGGAGGACCCTATAATAACTAATAAACAAACAACTGATTCATCATTGAGAAAAGAATGTTAAATACGGCACGTACCCTTTATGTAACGCCCTCTCACCATACTTCAAAAACATTTAACTCGATATTTTCGAGAGTTCTTGGAGACTAGTTGAAATTTGCGAAGTGTTTTAAGAGGATTCATATCCGGTAGTCAGGTAGGCAGGAAACTCTTGTAATGGTAATGATATACGATAATAACATCATATTACTGTGGCCATATAGGTAGACAAGTCGCCGATGGGGCATCTTTTTCTCACGTACAGTACGGGCGGGCGGTTCTCGTTACCCATCTCTGGGGTAAGAAAATAAAATTGGATCTCTCACGTAAATGGCTTCTGGCAGTCACCTAGTGAGCAGTAGAACCGCCGTCTCCCAAATGTTTGCAACAAATGCTACCTTTTATTGCAGGCAAAGTACATGCAATACAGTTGGATTGACAAGTCCAGGTCGAAGCCCACCGCCTCAGCCGAAGGAATTGGCCTTTTACTGTCATTGCCATTGATCAATATTCTCCTACTCAAAACCTTTGTTTGGTCGACTCTCACATAGGCCTACGGTTGTGAATCATGGAGGCTCATGGCTGAGACTAGTAGAAGCAGCGCCGCCGCTGAAATGTGGTTTTATCGCCGCATACTTCGAGTTTTGTACGTCGGCAGAGTCACTAACGTGGAGGTTCTAGAACGGTTTAGGTGCAGCGCGAACGACTAAACAACGTCGAGCAGCGACACGCAATCAGAAAGGAGGCTCTGGAAGAACTGAGCCTCAGTGGAAAGATCCCAGGAAAACGTGCATGCGGGGGCAAGTGAAAATCTATTTCTCATGAATTTCAGCCTTGGTTCGACTCGACACCTCTGGGTACAGCTAATAAATTCGTCTGGGTGGAGAAAGATAGTTCGCCAAACGTCAGATCGGCGATGGCACTTACGACGACGACGCCATTGCTCAAGCTTCATCTTGTGGAAAAACACGAGCGCTGCGTGGACCTCAACTCTTTGAAACAATTTCTTGCAAGGCGATAGTAGGAATCTTCCAACGAGAGATTTAAAACATGTGTTTCATGATCTCTGTTTCAACCCTGGGAGGTGTGCGTTCTTTGCAAACAGTGGTAATCCGTTCATCTAGACGAACTAGTCCACTACTGATTGACTTTTCAATGTTTGAATGGCGCAAGTGTAATCCGTCAAATCCACTGAATATCTTTGAGATTGTGGTGCATTTTCTAGTCAGCTCTCAATATTTAAGGGGTGAAAGGTCGAAAGAGAAATGAACATCTCGGGCAGATAATAACTTGCCGTCACGTGTTACTTGCAAGAGTCAAAGGGGTCAGAGAAACATTCGAGTCGTACTTGTTTTCTGTTACCGAACATAGGTTTTGTGTTACCTTGGGTTAGGTAGTTTTTGTATAAGTTCGAACAAAAGAGATCTCATTCATAGGGTATATTTATTAGGGGTTTTTGGTTATGACTACGGACCTTGGGTCCGAGTTTCCATGGTTAACACTATCGCTAGTGTACGGTATCGTATCGGTAGAACGTAGTCAATAATAATAAAAAAAGGTCATAAAGCCATGGTTACCTTTAGAAGACAAGTAAGGGTCATGACATCCTCTGGTAGTCTGTCTTGTAATTTGACTTCAGACAGGCCCTTCCAAGTGATGCATCATCAATTGGGTTTGACAGGTCGGTGGGGTATGTCACCTTTAAATGTGCAAGAATTTCGGTAGTATGGCCGGGGTATGTCTGTTAAACAGATATAATAACAAGCTAAAGATTGAAGATTCCGTGAAATGTTGTACGATTTTTTCGGTTACATTACGAATTTAAGCAACCCCATGAACGCCCCCAGCCTACAGTAAGATTTTACTCGATAACATATAGGATAATACATCACGGCCACGTAACAACAACCTAGTAAAACTGCACTTCTAATTTAAAACATCAGGGGGGAGGGAGAAACTTTTCGTTTTTGTATCACAAGTGTCCTTACACAAACCTTACAAACAAAGTACACTAGACATGTAATGTACCTCCAAAGTTGGTGGAGTACCCCCGGAAAACCCCGCCAAAAATATAAAATAGGCTGGCTATGCCCGTTGCGTCACAGTTGTGTGAAAACCGCAAGCTAAACAAAATTTTGCACTCATTGCATTCTTATGGTAAGATATCAAGTGGAAATTTAAGAACGATGCTTAAAATGAGAAGTTTGAATTTTCGTTTCAAAATCTAGTCATTTGAACCCAGTCCATGCCATTGTTTATTGAAGGCCTTTTGCAGATTTAAACGGTCGTTCCTTGCACTTGTATGAATCTTACTGAAAAGTGTGCACGGATTTACTGGTTCGATTGTTTGGTTGACCATTACTGTCAGGTTGCAGTATATCTGAATGTAAATAGCCGTAACCATGTTAAACCCCTTATGTTTTTTGTTTGTTGCGTAGCAAATGTATTGATGGCGAAAAAAGTCATGCATATTCAGAATAAAGCCATATATTTTATGAAAATTATTTGTTATTTGTGGAAATAAAACATATACACAAATTTTGGTGTGTAGCGGGATCTGCACAAAAGTCATGAAATTACAATACGCCTTCCATTACGGACACAAAAAGCTGGCCACCATAAAGTTGAGACTTTTACAAACTGAGCTTCTATAGGGCTATTCGTATTTTATTTGCAAATTTTAAGTCACCTGGGTCTTGATATTCTAACAAAATATATTCTTATGTAAAAAAAAGGTGAATAGATCTAGTTAGGAAAATGACAAAGTGGTAGAAGGATCAGTTGTTAACATCATAGTGTTTACACAGCTTTAGTAACATAGATAAGTGATTTTTGCAATATGAAAAATATAATTATATCGGATCCGAAAAACGCACAGGAAGCAACTACAAAACACCTTTAGGCTGTACTTTTTGGTATACTGAAGCAGAACTTTACTCGTTCTTTTGTCAGTGACTCGAATGCTAAGCTTTGTGATCCAGTGTTTCGATTGCAGGTAGGAACGTGTGCAAACAACTCATCAATTTTATTATTCCACTGTGTTCCGTTCGCTGCTGACGTAATGCTTTGTTTTCAAGCCCACTATAGTTCGGGGTAATTGATCCTGGATAAACTATAATCAAGAACACTCCTCAACGCACGTATTTCGTGAGAGCAAAGCCTACGTGATATCTGGTTCATCTGTTTGCACAGAGCGTCGTTCTCGTGCATGAAGCCAAATCTATGGGCAATTCCACGTGCTTAGATATGTGTTTCACAGCAGGCTATAGTTACAAGACTTTTATAACAATGTCACTTAAGTAAATTTCCATGAGAGAAAACAGTGAAAGCGCTTCCTAATACCACCGTAAGGAAGCAAAACAACATCAGTTTTTTATAGCATGGCTACTACCATTGTCTAAAAATTTAAATGTATACATGTTTTTTGTTACGGGAGAAGAAGCACATATTTTGTTGTGAGCCAGGATGGATCATAATGTTTTGTTAAATCGTGCCTGAAGTTGAATTTCAATGTTTCTTGAAAACATGTGGTTTTAGAACCGTGCTATTATGTTGATACACTTGTCTCAAGCATTCTAGAAGGAAACCTCTGCATTTTCTGACTTACAACTTTCATGTATTCTGCTATGAAACGATTTAAACCGTTTTCGATGTTTCACTTGTGACATAATATATGCCGTGCTTTACAAGAGATTGTTTTTATTTTATTGTTATTGTGAATGTGAAATCGAAAAAATTTCCTACCATATTGTTCGAAAATATCATGAAATGTGTTCTTGTAAGCTGCTTTAACCCTACTCGTATTGAGTTTCTTGGTGCACTTCATAATTTAGGGGGGAGTTGATTCAACCCCCCGCCCCTCTGGCAAATATTAAAATGTTAAGTCCAACACTATTGAAACTTGATATGTTGATAGTGGAAGATGTGATGTGCTATAATATCACCATTTTTTTACTTTTTGTCTAAATATCGTGCTGACATCAGCACATTTTTTGCTAAAACAGATTTTAAGGTGATTATGCTTTTGCATTTATTTGGCTTATTAGCTTTCAATATCTACCCCATTACTGCAGAGCATAGAGGAGGATCAAATCAAACCTTCATAAGAGATCAAGGGGTCGGGTTTGGTAAAGAGAGCTAATTAAAAGAGAGATTGACAACGCTGATCGGTTGGTTTGATTCAGTCACTAGATGGTGCATTGTGTCATTTATGTTACAGCAGGGCAGGAAGTAGGTGTGACCGTAAAAATTCTACGTGAAAATTTGCTATGATAGATTTCAGGAAATGTCAATATTTCAGGCCAAAATGTTTCTCTTGTATGTGACTGTTGATCAGCTTCCAGTATCCCCCTCGCCATTATTCTCATTCTCATCCTCATCTTCTTCCTCATCTTCTTCCTCATCTTCTTCCTCATCTTCTTCCTCATCTTCTTCCTCATCTTCTTCCTCGTCCTCTTTCACATCCCCTTCTTCTGAAACCTCATTCTTGTCCTGTTTTTTATCCTCTGCCTCGCTCTCCTTGCTTTCGATTTACAGTATTTAAACCGATTTTCACTGTCGGTACTGGTACAACGAGCGAGCCCTTCCCACTGACTACAAAGAGCTGGGGCATTCAAATACTGAAATGACAGTTTGCACGATTGCAAGCAAGAAGCAGGTCATACCCGTGGATAGTGACGTAGGAAAGGATAGCAGTCGAAGCAGTTAGGAAACAAAGAAGAAATAAATAAATTATATTAAGTTGTCGCTAAGGCCAGAAAAAGGGTGTTGGTCTGCGCAAACAAAACCTACTCAGGAAGCCTCAAACGATCATCATTTGAGGTAGAATGTAAGCCATGTAAGCCATTTTTTGAAGATTAATCAGTCAGTTCAGAGGGTAGCAAGTGCTGCTAGATGAGGTACTCGCGCTCCCTTGCGAGACGATTGTTGGTGTGTTTATGAAATATACTGTTTGTTTCAGGTAAATCAATAGGTGTCGAAGTTTCCAAGTAGAATTTATCGCTTGGAGGAAGATAAACCTGTTTTTTTCTCTCAGTTCATCCCTAATGTCCACCGAAGCCCATTTTTAGAAACACAGGATTTTTCAGTGGCACCGTCTAGAATTTTGTATATTTTTCTAACGGCTGGCGCTGGTTCTGTTATTGTATACGTAGTGCGGAGCCTTTTCGAAGTCGGCACCTATTCGAATATATTCATTGCTTGTCAACCCTTTTAATTATCAGGCAGACATGGCCAATCACAAGGCCATATTCGTTCTCTACTTTCGTAATTGACACATTGAAATTGTCGACTACCTTCAATTTCAATAAATTAGTCTAGTTATTACTCGCAACCAGCAGATGGACAGATAGATAGATTGGTTATCTGCCATCCGCTAAATACCGTTTTTGACAGCCGATAAATCCACAAGGCCGTAAGTGAACAATCGCCAAACACAGACCCAAACAAAACATTATTATGTTTGTCATGTGCTGCTGTATTGCCGCTATAACACTTAACCAGCCACAAACCAGACAGTTATGGACATTTACGTCTCCTGATCTCAATGCAATCGATTAATAATTAAGATTGATTATCAAGACAACGCTCGTTGTATAGTTAACAGATCATACATGACAAAAACACCGTAATGAGCTCCTTGTAATAGCTGGTGACCCGGTAATGTGTGTTCTAGTAAATCTCAGCATGATTTGCGTTCACCATGTAATTGTCGAATCTATCCAACACACAAGGAAATGCTTAAGAAGTCTGACCGGTAGTTTACTACACAATTGTTAACCTTATGCTTTGGACAAAAATGAAATAAACTAGACCGTGGTAAGTGTTTGAAAGGAACCCACCAGGCAAAGGCACCGAAGCTGGCCTCTACAGCTTACATTTCAGGGTGCGTTTGGCGCGTGATTCGATGGTTTTTTCAAACCACAGGCGTTCACAGGCAAAAAGTCGGCCTTGGAAATCCTAATGATTTGGAAGACATAGGGACAGTTCAAACTTAGTGACTATGATTCTGGTTTGAAGTCCATAGATACTACAACACTGTTTTCTTTTCTTGACAAGAATGATTTATGCTAGTATGTATCCGTGAAAGTCTTAAGGAAAGCTAAATGACAAGGGGAATTTTTTGAGGTCCGAATTCTGTAGTCACCCAGTATTTACTAATCGTTTGGAGAATAGAGGAGGCCTGATACGGCGCTTATGCAAAAGTGTTGGTGCTGCTATAGCACATATTATTTGGGGACTTCTAATGCTACTCGTTTACAAACAAGAACCAAACTCGTAAATGTTTAAGTTGTTGATATCTATTTTGTCTAAATATAGATCTGTCGCTCTTAGTGGATTGAATGAGATAAGAACTGGCCATATAATTATGTCCTTGAGTTTAACTCGAGCCTCTCACTCAGTTATACTTATGTAGTTCACCGAGTCACCACATCGGGAGGTTTCTCATAACCCTCACTTTATTTAACTCAAATTTATTTGAGGATCACTAATGGCATAGCAAATCAAAGATATGCCCATAGCTTACTGCATCTTTATTGAAGTGAGCAGAACCTGGTTGCAATATTCACAATCACGATACAAGGTTTACGTGTGAAATGTTTTGCTGGAATAAATTTGTAGTTAGGCCTACTCGTTTTTATCATTTGTCATGACAATACCTCTGCGAGTTTAAGGAGAATATGTGCTTTTTAAGGAAAGAGAATAATTTGTGTTTCCAAGACAGACATTTGTCTTAACACTGACGCCAATTTGGGCTACTTAAATTTAGAGGTGTTACTTATTAGCAGTTTTCATGTCAGGTGCCTGCAGACATACGAGTCTTACGTGACAATAATGCTGACCCAAAATTACGTTGACAAAATCATAATCAAAGAACTTTGCACACATTTGTTATCTTGATTGCCTTTAAACTAGGGACCAGTTTTAGTTTCCAAAACAATGACTCGACTACCTCACGCAACTTAGTCAGGCACCGAGTAAGGAGTGGCATATGATAAACAAATGCAAGTGCTTGTGTATTGACGCATGCTGATACTTGAAATTTACGTGTAACCATCTTTGTCTCTGACTGAATAGCGATTTCACATGAACAAGTTCAGAGACAGCTTCCAGAAACTTTTTTGATCGGCACTTAAGGCTACGTAATTTGGAGAGGGCTTGTGTATTAAGTTAAGATTAGGTCTTTTGGTGTAAATCGTGCGAAATAGGCACTTTAAAATCTATTATTTTGAATCTTGGAAAGTAGCAGTAGCTCATAACAGTTTAGGATCTAATTTGTTGTAAATTGAAGGACTTTCGAGGTTGTATTTATTTTATTAGAACAAGACAGTCTGTAGGTTACTTCTTATTAGCGTATTTTTCACGCTCTTTCAGATGCCAAAGAGAGGCGTCTGAAGTGCACCGAGATACGTATGCAGAAAACAGCGCCCCTATAAGCTAACTGCTTTGCACCGCATTAGCTGAATACAAGCTAAATATGCTTAACAAAATGGGAAACATTGTAAAAAGATGCAATTGTTAATGAATAGTTAGCGCTCCACGTCCTAAAACGTGACGAAGTAACTAGCTTGTTGTTTGAGTGATTTATCCCGAGTTTTGGGATAACCGAACCTCCAGCCTTCCATTAAGCTACATTGTTTACGTTGCCCTTTCATTTATTTACAATGTTCCATTTGGATGAGATGGTAAGACATTATCACACCCATTTGCTACTCGTATTGATAATAGACCAACACGGTGAGTTTATTTCGATATTGGTACAGCTTTCCTTCTCCGTTACCACTGAAAACGTATGGATGTGTATTTTATCTCCTGGCAAGCTATAGTGTCGAACTTAGGAGAGAGGCAAGCCAATGTACCGGATTTGATATCAATAAGATATTTTGCTTCTTCTTGTTCAGTCAGAAGTCGCTGATTGCGATACTTCTGTTGTTATAGTCGTTATAGTCTGTCAAAATTGCCCCGTTACTTCTTTTATACCTTAGAGCATGATAATTACACATATGATAAAATTCATGTGCATTGAATAACTTGTCAGAGACAGAACTAGTAGTGTATAATAGGGATGATGGACATACTGCTTGTCGGATCTTCGAAAGTGAAAAACTGCCGAGAGATGTGGCTATCACCATCATAATCCAATGTCAGATTCATTGGATTTAGAAAGTTTAAAATATACGTTGGTGTTGGTCTATTGTAAATTTATGAAGTGGTGGGAAGTGGAATGTCTGCCAGCCCGGGTAAGAAGGCCTACTTCCCTGGCTAGTAAAATAGCCAGGGTAAAACGAGATAAGGACAATTCATGAACGTTTTACGGGAGACAAATATAATGAGTGATTTTCTAATATACAGCGATTTAATTAATGTTTATTTCGGTCGCATGCAATTTGAATTCCCCTTCTTCGAACACTTTTGCCATAAATAGTTTGCCTAAGCATCCCCAATGATATGACTTAATACAGAATGAAAAGTTCATATTTCGTCCACGTTGCTACAATATTTTGTTTCTCCAGGGGAAACCCACATTGCCTCTACAGCAACAATGTTTGCTCATTGTGATTCGTATTACAAAGCTCAGGTGTTGCCTAGTCACAAGGTGTTATTTCCAACAAGGTACTTGTCGTCAAGAGTAGATGGTGCGATGGATAACGGCGTCGCAAATGCGGAGGGAAAGTGTGACGTCACGATTTTAAAAATCTTTGAATTATGGAAAAAATACTCAATTTTCATGTTGCAGTATCAGAAAGAACGTGAATGGCCAAAATCGAGAGTGTTGCTCTTTCCCAACACCTAGCTATAAGCTTTCAAAGTTTTACATCTCTCTAACAAAACCTTGTTATTTGATGCTGGGTCCTAACTTGAGAATCCAAGGAATATTAACAGAGTTTTGACCGGAGAGTTTTGAGATTCAATCACCTCTAGTTTAAATACTATATACACTACAGCACTAGTATTTTGGGAAACAGCCTATTCCAGGGTTGCCTTCGGACATCTGGAGTCAAATATTACTATTTCCAAAACTTTTGATTTGTGACGTCCTCACTTTCCCTTTGCATTGCACACTCCCTGTACGGAGAGGCGCGGGTCGATCAAGCCTTCATAGCCTATGAAAATTACAATATAAAATGTTACCTAAGTCACATTTATTTCAAACTTT
>JAAAKL020018837.1:0-10073 GCA_010016065.2 Carybdea cf. marsupialis auct. non (Linnaeus, 1758)
CTTCATGAGACGACTACAAACAGCGCAATGCTTCGCTATAATATCCGACTCAGGAAAGCACCAAAGATCTCAGAGATATTGAAAATTTTAACTGCTAATGGGGATCAGACTGCAGCACACCGACAAAACTAGTCTTGTACAAAACAAACGGTATGTTGAAAATTTCTTATTACAACTCTGTCAGATACATTTTGTGATATTTCATGTCATGTCGCTCTGCTGAAGGTCTTTCCATACACACAAATAACTTTAATATCGTTTAGGAAACCCTACGATAGATAACTGAGTATCAAGTAAAATTACCTATGTATGTGTATATTGCTTATTGATAGATTCCTACAATCAAATTAATCGTTCAGGACTAGCATATTACTTGAAGAATCTCAGTCATTGCGTACTAAAATTCTGCCCATGCAGTCCAGTTTGATTTAGAACGGCATCAGAGTAGGTTGATAATACGTTACTTCCCATAAAGATTATTTGATCTTTGGCATTATGAAAAGTAAAAAAGGTCCTCGGCATACATCATAGAGACCATTAAAGAATCTACTGATCTATTGCTTACAGGTGATAAAATACGTGGCATAAGAAAGCAGTGAACGTAACTTTGCATCTTTGCAGATCTGCGTAGCTCCGTTTCTTAATGAAGCTACGATACACATGTCTTAAAACGCTCTCGAAAATGATCAGCAGTCACGTTTCTATCAGTTTTCCACATCTGCAGAGAGTATCAGTAGATACCTCCTGTTGGGAGAACGTTGCAATAGTAAATAGCTGCACTGTTTCGAAGGGTTAGATAATCAGCAATATCATCAATAATCAGCAATAATGGCATCTATGGTCTAGGCAATGGGAAGGGTTATGAATCGTATTTACGCCTCCTAAGCTTACGTGTTAGGACCGATGTTTAAATGAAAAGTGGTTTTAGGTTTAAATGCGTGATTTGAAATTCGAACCCGAAGTGATTTATTTACGATCTGTTGATGGGGTGATTTTGCAGATCAGTAAATAGGTAAGTGCGTATTCTTCAACATCGAATGCACAATTTTTTGTGGCAGTTATAACTGAAGGTATTCAAGTCACTGAAAACTCAGCAAAACCACGACGTGTATGACAAAAATGAATAAAGAATGATGTCTTATGCGGAGCTTCAAATCTTTACCTACAACACGCATTTTTTGTTTCGCTCTGACTTTTTAACCCTTATAATCTCGATACCTGAGCAAAAATTATTCTACGATCTATGAATTATAATTTGGTTGGTATGATTTTTTTGTCATCAATTCACTCTTGGCTTACTCTTGCTTTTCCAAAAGCAAATAGAGAACGATATATCCATCCTAGAAGACAAGAGACAGTAAGTTCCGACGCATCAGTTTGCAAGAGGTATTAGGGGTGTCCTAACGACTCCCCAGTTACCGAATAATCGAGAAGTAGAACTTCAAAGAGATGAGACTAACAAATAGACTCATGAAGACATTAGACCAAGTTAACTGTACAAGTCCAGCATTAAGTGCTAGAGAGCTCTAAATTACGTACAGAAATCATACCTTTTTATACACAAATCAAGTTACTAAAATTAACAATTAGGTCATAAATAAGTGCAAAGATAATCAAGATTTAAGAATGGTGCAATGATCACGCGATTGAGTTGTGCTGATACGCCTACTCTTAATTAGTTATTACAGATAACAGGGAGTCGAGATGCGTCACGACAAGGGGTGTTCATGCTGGAAATTGAAAATTTTGTTGCTAAAGCCAACTGTTAAGGCTATTTTTTGACAATTATCAAATCCGGGCATTATCAAGTTATGCACAATTGGGCAGCTAAAACCTTTTTATCATTTTATCAAGGCTTTCATGGCCCACTAAAATACCTTACAGCGCCTGTTTAATGGCATTTTTCTGAGTTTTCGTGACTGGAATACATCACCAGCGTTAACTGCATCCCCATCCTTGCCTAGGGTCGCCAAAAGGGTTAAGCCACAGTACCTGTATCCCATTCGATAACCACTCTAGGTGATTAGCGTTCGAGTAAAATCCAAAAGTGGAGGATAAGAGTAGACCACGTGGAAGACAAAAAGCGTGAAATGTCAGTACATTTACAAGCAATCTGCAGTAACTGACCGTCGACCACATGCAAGTGAAAGACGTTGTTTAGAATCGAGTCTCATCTTGCCACCTCATTTAATGTGCGGCCTCAAAAACGATGAGGAACAAAACGTAGGTTAGGGCATAGTGTATAAAATGAATATAGGCGTAACCTTGCTATCATTAACTAAAATTACGAGTATAGGCCAAAATTATAAGAATCCTTAGTTGCAAAAAGCTCAATTTGCGAAGCCCCGCTTCCCATGCAGAATGCTTAATGGCTGCAACCACATGTAATGTAACAACTGATTTTATTTTAGATGGTAGATGTTTATCATGTCATGAGTCGTATTCGTGAGCTATGTCTGAAGAGATAGTTCTCCCATCTTCAGGCTAATGGACTGGAATGGAATTTTCAGAATTTTTTTCTGAATTTATGTTATAAGATTGATTTACTTATCTACTGTATGTATTACTCGTCCTCAGGTACATCGTACAGAATAAATAATTTAAACCCCCTAGGCCATTCATATGCCGTCAGAAACCAAAGAAATCTTACCTAGCTTCTCGGTTGTAGGGAGGGAGGGAGAGATCAATTTAGTAAGGGCCTCGTGAAAATTGTAATGTCCATGCTTTGATATACAGAACAGAACAGGAACTTTTGACTCCTTGAAAGTATGATATATCTACTTGGATCCATGATCGCCTTTCGGAACCTCGAGCACATTTCATGATAATGAATGGAAAGATCAATCCTACACACCATTGAAGAATGTCTATAGCAAAAAAAACCCCAACTCGATATGGAAATGGAGCTTTATTATTATCTCTTATCATACACTATAATACTATTAGAAGCTGTCTCGATCAGAGTTCTTGGAGGAAAAGAAATCTGTCTGGATGCAGTTCAAATAGCTGAGGGACAACTTAAGCGCTGTGAAATTCATAATGTTCTTTCAAATGGGGGGTGCACCCCCTACCATCTTTTACTTGTCTTTGCCACAGTAGTTATTATCATAGCAATGACAGTTTCCAAGTCATCAGCAGACGAAGACGTCTTTCTATTGAGCAGTAAAATAGAATGCGTGACAATTGCTAGATCGATCCAAAATCACGTTTTCGCATGGCATATGCGTATTAATAATCATGGGCGTGGATTCATGGGGGACGGGGGACTCGTCTCCCCTCACTTTTAGGATGAGAGGACAACAGCTGCTTTATCCCCCTACTATGGGCCCAGAAATGTCAATTTGTTCACATCAATCCTTTCGCCCCCCTCCCCCCCACACATACACATTCTTA
This sequence comes from Carybdea cf. marsupialis auct. non (Linnaeus, 1758), assembly GCA_010016065.2. Lineage (NCBI taxonomy): Eukaryota > Metazoa > Cnidaria > Cubozoa > Carybdeida > Carybdeidae > Carybdea > Carybdea cf. marsupialis auct. non (Linnaeus, 1758). The sequence continues at coordinate 3,394 of JAAAKL020018837.1, forward strand.
CAGGAATCTGCGCCCATGGCAGTAGTTGCAGAGTAGCATATGCGACGTAAAACGTCAATCTATAATCTCCGCGAGGAACAGTAGCATGGCATTGTTTAGATTCAGATTGAGTGTTGTTTCTTGATAAATTTTTGCAGCCCTACCTCTCAGTTTTGAGAAGGCTGGCTACGTCCATGCTAGCGTGAAACGTACAAGCAAGCAAAAGTTAGAAGTCTATTAAGCACGTCTTGGCGGGAGGGGCGTTCACGTGCATGATCGCTGTCTTGGTATTCACTACAACTGAGTACGTCGGTATTTTACATCACAATCACAACAAGAACTGACATGTGGTGCATTCATACCCAATTCACATCTAAACACATTACATCCAGTCCCCCTTTGTTTTTCGTATTCACCCATCTGAGTGCACTTGATAAGAAAAGATTTGATTTCGAGGTACTATTCTCTCTCTCTCTCTCTCTCTCTCTGTGTGTGTGTGTGTGTGTGTGTGTGTGTGTGGCATACTCGGTTTCGAGCGTAGCCTATTGCTCAGCCAGAGTGAGTAATGTCCTGGGGAGAGAGCACGTTTACAGGGGTGGTCTCCCGTTGATTCCCCAACCAATAGTCTTTATATCAGAATAAGCCGGTTTCGAACCCACAACCTCTGGCATGTGAGTCCGATTCCTTAACCACTAGACTACGCACTGTACTATTTATAGAAAGATTTATAATCTTCCAGCAGAATACTACTTCTGCATTATAGATTCCGGAACTAACCCGTTACCACTACTTGGTGTATGGTAATTATGTATTGATTAGGTGCTTACTGGTCCACACTGACTAAAATGAACTCATACAACAATTAAAATCAAGGAGAGAGTAAAGCAGACTAATCTTTCTTCTTAATATACTCTTCCCTCAGGCTTCAGGATCTTCCCATCTTAATTTTTCTGGGCAGGGTTCAATACTGACATGTTTTCTCAGCAATAAAGGGGGGCACACCCTTTAACTCCCCCCCCCGCCACACACACACTTGGATGCAGCCCTGTATCTGTGACACTCAAGTTTCTGGTCTTGGACTTTTAATACATTACGCCAGGTTCAATGACTTGAAGCACAATCTAAAATGGGTGCGTGACCCAGAATATGTTAATATGTTGGAGACGCAAATGTTTCATCAGTGTACAAGGTGCTGCGTATGAGAATTGTCACGCTGAGATATAATGATATGAGGCTAAAGTTATTTGGCCATTATCAGTGGATATGAGTCGCAGGAATAATCTGATCTCCCATGAAGATCTGAAAACAATAATAGCAGAAATCAATGGTCTGATAGATGCTCAAAAACAGCGCTGTTTATGACCCTTGTTTGAAATTTGATGCCGATTGTATTAACAGAAATCAGGTCAACGAGTCTGCTCCAATACCCATTCAGCACAGATTACAGATATTGGAAATGCGAGGGTCCGCTCAGGTCGTAAGACAGTGGACGAGTAGTGTTGTTTGCTGAAGGCCTATTATAAGCGCGTAAATAGGTGTCATGTGCTGATTCTTGTTCAACTAGTATTCCTTCCATCCAGGCTCTTGAAAGACGGCAGGTTAGGTTGAGATTGGATGTGGTTTAATAGATATTTAAGAGGCTTGACTCTTGGTGATTGAAGCGAGTTGATGCATCCATTGTAGTAGCACGTGCCCAAAGGTGTGACAAGTTATGGGACTCAAAGAAGAGGAGAAAACTGCAAGGTAGGAAGACACATTTCCATGACGTTTTAAGGCTCTGTTCACCTTTTTTGACTGTTCTATCATTGCCATCAACAAGCCAGATTCAGATTGTTAGATGTGAATAAGCGATGTCATGGAAACCAGCCTCAGACAAGTGAAAAACGAACACTTGGTCACCTGGATGGTTTTCGTAGATCTCCAGATGAAGGCTGGCCACTCGATGGCCTACCAAATGACTACTTATCTCTGTCATCCACTACATTTAGTCACTTATTCACATGGAAACAAGCAAACACTAAGATATTATATAGGGAATGGAAACACGACACACTGGCTTTCTACAGGTTGTCTGGTGCAATCAATCTTTCAAAATATGACAAGCGATTAACATTCGTTTCAGATGCAGCTGATTGGTGAGAGGCGCCACCAGAAGTACAAACGTTGTTGGAGTGTCAGATTGTAGAGATTGAGTAAAGATTTTCGATAAAAAATCTTTTGACCACATTCGCTGTGAAGGGGTAAATTGTAAGCCACTGTTGTGACAGTTTTATAGCCTACTGCACATTTTGTCCACAAAGAAAACATTAGATATTGACAGCAGTTTCCCCTCATTGTTTCAAGTAAAAACAAATAAAACCCGATATGAATATTGGAGAGAGTATTGTATCACAACTGTAAACGTTTCAGTTCGCGTGGACCTCTACATTTGCATGATCAAAGAATAGAAAAATACTCGTACTGGGCCAGTATTTGAACTCTTTACTGTGATCATTTGCTTGAGAGATGAACATCTCAAAAGTGTGAAGTTTGCTTTCGATCCGAAAGAAAGTCCATCTACCATCCCTCGTACGAAGCATATTTACCTGCAGTATTTTGATAAACATGAAACCTTCTGGTATTCTTAAATTTGTTGCCGTGTCAGCTACCTAGTTAATAATTTACCCTAGTAAATCAGCAACTTGGTAAAAATGACCAAGTTGTTTGTTTGTTTGTTTGTATCTTAAAAACTATGGCACAATGTGCAATATTTAGTTGAGGGTAGAGAATATCAGAGGACCGTCAATGAAAATGTACACACTTCAATACCTTGCCCTCAGACTCATAACCAGGGTCAGTGCCAGAGCAAGTTAAGTTAAGGGTATGGATATTATGGCTGTCTTGCTTCCGTAGCTGAACCCAAAGAAGGTCAGCTTTTAGCTGAGTGGGTGCCACTAACAAGTATATTTAGTGTTACGGTTAGGGATAGGGTAATGTTAGGATAGGATTATGGTATGGTTAGGGATAGGGTAAGGGGTATTTCTAGGGTTAGTGTCAGTGACGCTCATTCAGCTACAAGTTCACCGTCAAAGAGAGCACATTACTGCCTTTACAGGTTGCTCATTTGGGCAGCATGTCTATCAGAACTCACCTATAGTGTGGTCATGGACTGCACTGGGTAAAAGGAGGGATTGGGAGTGTGTGATAAATAAGTCACCCACTATTGTGTGTTGTTCATAAGCGATTTTTCATAACTACCGGAGAAAAGATCATCGAGCTTTGTAAGATATCAAATCGGATTTTGCACCGCAAACGTATTTAAAGATCTCCTGGCTGTAAACTTTAGATTACTAGGTTTTTTACCGTAAGTGTTCATTTTGCTCAAACATATGGGACTAGAGTGGCGATCAACCATTGATCTCCAGATTCGAGTAATCCCCTATTCACAGGAGAACCTTGTTCTACTTTACTTCGATGTGATGGTCACACTTCCACAACATTGTACACTCTAGTTTCTGCAAGGTTCCTCAAGTCTGTTTTTAAAGGGCCAACTTGAAAAACAGTTAATGAAGACGTTAAAACTATTGGTATCCTTCTTCATTTGATTATGTAAAGAATGGAATTGGAATGGCATTATCTACTAGCATTATATCTTATTAACTTGGTCAGAAGCCCTTAGGTGCCAATGCAGTATTAGAGCCCCCTCCTCGGTCTCGAATTTCAGAAGACACGTAAATTTTAGCAAAAATAACGATTCTATGATTCTATCGATTCTATGATATATATATTACATCAGCAGTGTATATAGCACACATATTGTCTCAAATACGATTAGTTTTTCAAGGTCTACCAAACGACATAACACGGTCGTGTTGTGATGCCAGAAGTGATAAAATGTTGCTTTCTGGAATCTTCGAATCCAAATAATTCCTTCAAGATAATGTTCCACCATGTCACGGTTTTTGACATTGGGAAATAAGGTAGGATTAGTTGCTTCAAATTTCGACACAAACAAACGTAACTCATCATGTGTTGATAGGCCTACAGTGTTGCAAGGAAGGAGGAGGGTGATTTTTATGACCAAGCGTGTGCATCCCTTAGCAATACTGTTACACAATTGTTGTGTCCATGGTAACATGATTTGGATCCATGCCCCAAGAGGATGGAATTGTTGTCATTTATGATCACGAGGTGATTAGGGAGTGTTCGAGGAGAAGGTTGAAAATGGAGGCTTGCTCCTAGAAAGGACTATTGCGTCGCACTTAACAGCGACCTATACAACAAAAACAAACAACAGAAAAAAATCATACTTTACCGTGAATATCTTAAAAAGTAGGACCAGACGTACTTGCCTGCAATAATAATAGTAGATAGAACGCCTTGCCGGTTTCAACTACCGTATTTCCTCTAATTATAGACCCGTCTGTAATTAATCGAGGGCACCAAAAGGGAGGGGGGGTCTAAAACTTTCAGAACAAAGTTTTGGAAAAAAAGAGCATATGGAGTTCCAAGAAAAACTACGAAAGTACATTTATACCTTTCATCATTAGGGCTACATTTGTAGTTTATACCAATACCTTTTCATCACTGAATTGCAGCCAAAACGAAAGCCGTTTGCATGCATTCAGTGGAAATTCAACAGACCTCGATATCTGAGTCCGAACTATCGTCAATACGTAAATGTTCAGGAGCACACATTTCGCGTTCCGTTTTTGTGGTTACAAATGGATTTCCAAGAAAAGGTTCGCTCAGAATGCAGAGTTGCTCCTTGAGACATTGCGCATAGACCTTTTTCGCACGGTTGATTTTCCTTAAGACAATGTATTTTGTCATCATCAGAGCTTGGAAATTTCCTCCATTATTAGACGATATCACGTTTATAGAGGAATATGGACTCCTTCGAAGGGTGAAGTTTTGCAATGCCTAGAAGATCGTGGCCAGGAAGCTAAACTACCGATGAACGTGCTGCCGGTGTGTACAGAAATAATGAGTAAGTTGGACATGTGCCAATCGAAATGTCAAGATTACTGTCTTATTTCTTGAAATCGCATCCGAACGCAGAAATTAGTACACAAGTATCTGGCAAACGACAGAGAGAAATAAGACTTGTAGTACCGTGTTTGTATGTAATGACCACAAATATTAGCGAGAGGGAGCGTCAAATCGTGAACATTTTGCTGAAAGAACTTGAAAATTTAAAGTAGCGATACTCGCATTTTGGGATGAAAATCGAGAGTAAAATTATTATTGGACCTAAACTCATGTGGTTTTCTCTCTCTGCTGTAACAAAAATTGCCCCCTTTTTTTGAAATATCTGTCGTTTTCATATAGATATAGAAGGGGTTTGTAATTATTTGAGGGCACCAAAAAAGTGGGTCTATAATTAGAGGGGATCTATAATTAGAGGAAATACGGTACCTATCCTTACAAATTGGTAACTTTAAAAATTAGTCACAGTTGTGAAACAGTGTGCAAAGGAATGTGGGTATCAGTTGTGCGTAGATCAGTCAATACGACATCATGGAATGGCATGTGAAACGTCCACACTGAACTGGATGTAAATAAGGCGCTGCAGAGTGACGTAGCTACCCGACAAACTATTTTGTAGAGTGTGATAGTGAAATGTTTTAGACCCCCTTAGACGAGATCGGATTCATTTGCATCCACTGCTCCGTACACAACGGGTTTGCTAATGCAAGAATGGAGACCAAAGTCTTCGTTGAGACCACCGATACGAGCATTTATTTTATCACACTACCAGAGCCAGTGTAATAGATACAAAGAAGACTAATTGCCCTTACGCTTTATCGTACTTATAGAGTACCGTAGAATTTGCCGTATTTCTCTCAGAAATGTATACGCCTGAGGGATGCAGAGAGCGTTTCTAGCTCCAAGCCTGCAGTATTTAATTGATACAGAAATTATATAATACCTGGATTTAAAAGTGTCTGTCCAGCAAATGTTGACTGAGACCCACGACACGGCAAATACTATCAGGGAGACCATGTCCTTATAAAGCAAATATCTACAAATGCAGACAAGTGCGAACGATCAAAACGTTAAAGCCGAAGTCTAAGCCAAGAGTAACAAGCCACCAGTTCGTTGTGCATATGCTTAAATGTAACTTCTTCGACGTAGGATATGAAGGCTCTAGACATTGGTATTTTCATAGAAAGGCGGACGGTCTCAACAGAAAGTTATCGTCCATATACATACTTTACGAGGATGAACATAAAAGTCAGCTTTCTGGTCGTCTGCACGGAAGATAGAGTTACAATAGATTTGATTTCTTCCGGAAAGAGATTATTTTAATTCTCATATTAAGCCTTACTGAAACGTCAATTTATAATCAGATTCTGTTTTACATGCATTGAACTGTTTTAGAAATTGCCTCACGAGAAAAGCGATCTCTAGGAAGAAATTGGTTAACTCTTCTTTCTCTCAGATGCGCCTGTAATTATTCTTGTGTTTTCCTTTGCGTTTCTCTACCAATTGAGCCTCTCACGTGACCTGCTCAACAACTACTAAGTCATGAATTCTCGTTCATTCTCTCGATTTGACGAAACGAACGAGGTCTCAGAACTTCCCTAAACTTACTCCATCCGCTTCTAATGCCTGGTTCCCACTGCGGGATAAGGCTTGTCGTTGTCGTTGTCGTTGTCGTTGTCCTTATCCTGCTTCAAGACAAAGTGGGAACCGGTTGTCTTGTCTTGTCTTGTCTA
>JAAAKL020018838.1:0-10073 GCA_010016065.2 Carybdea cf. marsupialis auct. non (Linnaeus, 1758)
CCACACAAGCAATACCGAAGTAGATAGCATCTTGAATACTTCGTGTATCAAAACATTGAACATAATTATAATAATAATAATAATAATAGTAATAATAATAATTTTCTTAAATTCTTCAATATATTTCCCTATATTTGCTTACACAGCAGGATACTTGCTACAATAGGTATATCCGGTGCTAATTATGATACATATAGCTTACATACGTGTCTTACGTACAACAGCAGCAACACCAGCAACAACAAAGAAATAATCGGAGATAAAAAATACATTCAATAAAATAAAATCGACCATTCCTAGAAAAATCATCAAGCTGCCTTACTAAGGCTACATGTTTCGGCCAATCTTTATCCTTTCTACAGAAAATGAAATACGTATTGATTAAGAAATTCTTGGTTTCGATTGTCAATCATAGTCATATATGTATATATAACCATCTTTATAAATCCCTCCAAGGGCAATCATGGTGAGACTTATGAAGTAAAAATCACACTTGTTCCATTCTCGATAATAATTTATCGCAAAATTTGTTTGGAAACCAACAGTTAGTTCTAAGATATAAAGCAAACCGTCATCATTAATGACTAAATCAGGACGTAGATTTTCTCCAGTTGTGGCTGACAGGGAAATGAAGCCACAAATATCAGAGAAAACTATAAATTCCTTACATGTAAACGAAATATAATTGGCAATCATGGTAAAAATCACTATAATCATGAAGCCAATTTTATTTAACTTCTTGAAGAGACACGAAGAAACAACACGCTTCAAAGTTTAAGGATTTATACTTGAAAAACACAAACTATTAGTGGCCCACGTCCCACAAATGCAGGTCTTTGAAAGTTGGTAAGGAGTTACTTAGACATCTGCAAGTGAAGTAGAAGGTAGTAATATAAAATAGCAACTAGGTCAATGTAAGCTGTCGATTAAAATACTGTCAATAAAACTCAAGGTTTGAAACGGCTCAATAAGATCTGTTATATTTTGCGCTTAAAAATTACTTGGACCTCTGTTTCTTTAGTCCACTAATCAGTACATTGGTGTCACTCATTGCTTTATAAAAAGTCTTGTTTGTCCCCATTCAGTTCTTGATTTGTTTAAATTTGGCATGTATCTATTTCTTGTATTATAACCATGTTACTATCTCATTTTAAAGCTAAACACATCAGAGATATTAACCTTTCATGAATTTTGGACAGTGCAACATCAATGACCAAAAAGCACTGCATACGCGGTTGCTCACCGTAGAAAATTAAGGCCTCTGTAGCCACTACGTTTGCCCTTTTTGCAATCGATTTTGAAAAGATCGCAACAGCGCTATCTGTGTTTTAAGACCTAGATGTTTTTCCCATGCAATATATCTGCAAAATCGAGGTGTGGTAAGACAAGGACATTAAAGTATTCATGAGACTGCTTTTGTCCAACATATGCTGTATTAGAGTGAAAGTACACTGAGAGGCGATACTCTAATTTATGCAAGAGACTATTGATGTGCATCAACTCCATCTGATAGGTTATCAATGAAATATGATAGATTTATTTTTAGTAGAAAATTCGCTAGGTTGATAGATTTCAAATTTTGACAACATTACCTTGCTTCCAGACAGCACTGGTTCAATCATTCGTTCATTTAGTTCATTTAGTGTCAGTTTGTTTGCGATACCTTGGTATTTGATTAAATTCGATAAGTTCCTGGGGAGTTGCTACAGCTAACACAAGAACAGAATCGCCTGCATAATGTGTCAAATCACACCTCGATAACGCTGTTAGTGTACAATTTGAATAAACCTGGAGCTAATATTCTTCCATGTGGCACACCGAGGTCGATATGGCGAGTCTCTGCGACTTAAGAATTCATATACACGCAGTTTTTTCTGTTCACTGATTTAATATAAAACACTTCAGACTACTCATTAATAATCTTATGCACGCGAGCTTGCCAAGGAGCATATTGGGGTTGATAGAATGGAATGCCTTGAATATATCTAGGAACAGCTTACCAATGACTTATCGGCGATCCATTGCATCAAGTACAAAGTTATTCAGTTGGCTAATGGCATTTATTGTATTAACGTCTGGGGTTTGTAAAGCAAGCTATCGTAATCATAAAAGTATTCAGTTCATTGTAAGCCACTCTTTCCTTGGCACTGGCAACAAAGAAAGTTTTCCACCAAAAGTTGGCTTTTGCCTTTATAAACGGGCGATGCACGAGCTATCTTCCACAAAGAAGGGACAGTACTATCTTTGATCGATCAATTTATAAGGGATATTATTAAGCAAACGAGTTTCTCGTTAACTTTGCTCGAAAGCCTTGCCGGTGTTTTATCCATAGCAGCTACTTGCCTTATTTACTTTCAATGAATTTTAAATCTTTGACATATCCTTAAGAGCTGAAGCACTGAAATCAACACAAATGCTGGTCGTCAATGTTGTCCACTGGCACATCTTTCCCATTATTCAGACCGCAAATATTTCGCGACGTTGCGTTCGATGGTTGAAAAGTTGTTGTTAAAATTGGAAGCGACGGCCTTTGATTCTAGTACGATATCTTACCAATCTCAAATTTATAAACTCAATATTTCTTTTTGTTTCCCAAAACCGAATTCAAAGTACGATATCTATCCTTTGGGCCGTCAGCAGAATCAAATAGATTGACACAAAGCTTACAGCTGCCTTGATTTTCCTATTGACGAATTTTTGGTTTGCAATAATTGTTCCACTTTCCCTCTTCATCCACTCATGTTTTAATACCTTTTAGTGCATAATAACTCTAGGTAATCATTGATTACAATTCCTTTGTAAATCAAGGCTTTACTGCATGCGTCGTTTTCAACCCCTTCATAGGTTCATGACGATGAGCAACATCGACAAAGAGAGTGTTCCAAGCGGAATACGTATCATTTAGATCACCAAAAGACACAATAACACTTTAGGGTAAACTAGCCATCTCGCTGCAATTATATGAAATCCATATTGGTTGAGTAAGACAACCACTTCGGAAAGATTGCCTAGAATGACACAAGGTTGACTTTGGCAAACGTCAGTCTCTTTTTATAATTAAATTAGGAACCATTTAAATATTGCTTTATACAAGTTTGCATAGGTCCACTGCCTCAATCGCATGACTTCGTGACTTCATCAAAATATTATCCTTATTTTTTAGCTACGAAGGTGAAGAATTCTTTGGCATACCGTACTTTGCAGCAACTTGCGACTTCGTCGAAGCATCTTCTACTTTTTTTCATGCGTTGTACTTTTTCTTAGATGGATTTTGTACTCAACTTACGTTTGCTAACAATAGTCGCCATCATGCAGAATTGAAATACAAAAACTTTCAACAAAAGAAACATGCAAGTCAAGACATTCGGATTTACCACAGACTCGAATTTTTTTTGAAAAGGTGCATCACTTGATAGCACCATTCCATTACACAAATTCTCCAAGATAAAGAGAGAATTCAGTCACATGTTTGCATGTTATGTATTGGTAAGCGAATTCAAGATGACAATGGAAACAATTTGCCTGCAAGATCAACTACCGATAATCTTGAGAACAACTTTGAAACTCAAAACGTTTATCGCGAGACATCAAGTGTACAAAGATATACGAACAATAAAACTACGTGAGCAGTTGGAGGATTTAACGGAGCCGCATAATCAAATGAAGAAGCTCGCGGTATGTGTGAAAACAATGACAAAATTGTTAGGTACTTGAAGAGGAAAATCAGGAGCGTTGCAGATAAAATATTTTACTTTGTGCGCAGTGATTCCTGTGCCGCGGCACAGTCGGCATCCCCCTATAACCGGCAGTGCTGACGGGGATCAAAGGCTTGTTCTAGTAAATGAATGGTCGAGTTATCCGAAGTTCGAGTTAACCGGAATTTTTTATAGGAACGTACTAAGAAAAGTTAAGGGCGCCCAAGAATCCCCTTCGAGATAATGAAAGCTCGAGTTATCTGATTTGTTTGTTACGTTTGTTGGATTTGATGCGTTTATTGGCTTCTATTGTTATTCGTTTCCTTTCCCTTAAATCAATACACGGTTCAAAGCGACAAACTTGTATGGATCGCAATTATGTTTCTTCATTATTTGCAAAAATTGTAAACTGAAACGAATACTAGAATTGCAACAAATATATCGTCACCAGAATTTGAGTTCGTCATCAACGCATTCGCGGTGTACTCTTTAACAACCACGTTAGATAACCTACGATGGCAACATACTCTATTTCCGTAGTCGCCGCATTAGGTTCCAAGCCTCTCCGACGGATAACGACATTCGTCTCCATATTATATAGGAGGCGGAAAGACTGCCATCCAGCCTATCAATATGTCCGAAGCCCACTGACAGTTTCGGCATGAGCATCTATTTCCGTAGTCACCGCATTAGGTTCCAAGCCTCTACCGATGGATAACGACATTCGTCTCCATATAATATAGGAGGTGGAAAGACAGCTATCCAGCCTATCAATATGTCCGAATCCCCTTGGACAGTTTCGGCATGAGTATCGGCATGAAGAGAGGATATGGAATATATTTAATTCTGAATAGGTATTAGAGACATAGAGCCCTGAAGAAATAATATGAGATGAGAAAATTTTAACAATCTAACATTTAATATAAATTTTTCCAGGCTGTTTCTACCTCCACTCCATACTATTTCTGTGACGTGTGTCTGCTGAAATCGTTTAGCAAAACGAACCTGTCTCTCAACTCTATTTTCATGTCTTTTACTGCAAATCAACATTTGAAATGACAGAGTTGCTTTGCTTACTCTTTGCTACCTGGTTTCTATACACAATAATCCTAACTAAGATTGAACAGATGAGTCACTCACAATATCATAACAGAGATTATGAAACTCAAGTTTTATGTGTCATGTGTTATATAATATGTGTTAGGTGTTTCATAATCTATGATGACAATGACAATGGTAGATTATTTTATTGAAATGTTTGAAATTGTGGGGATTTGATTATTACGTCCCTCCCTCTCTCTCACACTAACTTGCTAAAACGGTGCACAAGAACATTTTGGATTTGTAAATGTCAGAACCCCTTTAGGTGTACGTTTATCCTCTCACACTACTCTTATTTGACAAGTGTAACTACTTCGATATGCCAAAATACTAATCTGTATCGTGGCTGAGAATGCCAAAACCGGCTTTTACCCTCATAAATCGCTTTAACATATCATAAATGTATAACAGGGCAAAGAAAAGGATGAGATAAAATTTAGATTTTCATGTGGCTGGCATTCAGAAGCGACTAGGCTTGGTAGGAGGGTCATCGAGGGCAATAATAGGAGTCGAAGAGACATTTGTCTTTCCAATATTTCTGAAAGCAGAATTGGCCAAACAATTTCCACGTTAACTATTGATTATCGCCATGGTAAGCTTTCCTCCATACAATAGCCTAATTACTTTACCCGAGCATAATTCAGGATTTTATTACCGACTTCTAAAGATAATAGACAAGATGACGGTTGTCAATACAATATCGGTAGCGCCACTACGATGTGATTTTTTGGTAGGAAAAGCAATCTGTTCTGCATGCATGGTTAAGCTCATAGTTACCCAAGTGCACGAGGTCAGCTATGACCTAACTTACTTTGTTTCGCAGTGAATATATTCCAGAAAGAAAATCACGTGTATTTTTCACAGTGTACTGGATTGAACTTACATAAATTGTGAAAGCAACCCTCGTTCTGATATTCAGGGCTGGATAACGACGAGTCGGTATGGAACTAAAAACAGGTTTTACGCAAAACTATTTTTCTTTCGCATAACATTTTCTAGTGTAACTAGTTTGGTATCAAATTTGGACTGTCGATTCGGGTGGCGGATGCTTAGGGGTCGTGGGGAAAGAGAAGGAGTGGTCCCTCGATTTTTCAGTATGGAGATTTCTATTCATGTATGTCATCCAGGGTCGGAGCGTCCAATGGGGCAAATGGAGCAGCGCCCCACAAAATTTTTTCAAACTAACATTTCACAGCTATTGATTTATCGTAGTGACCACTAACCGTATATGATGTATTGATATCCTCTTTGAAAGAGACGTTCTTAGCATGAACACTTTCTCAGATACTTATTCATTCTGAATCGATCAAGCAAAAAGATAGTTGTCAGTCAGCAGGGCTTTTTTTTACAACTGACGATGAAAGACAAAGAAATCCCTCCTTAAACCTTCCTCGGAAGGCTTCGAGATGTGGAAAGCCCCACTCAGATCGATCACCTGACTAAATCACACCAATGGTATACCAATCCTTGCATTTTCGCCATTTCTTTGTTATAGCAGAATTCTATTTAGGTGGCGGGGCACTTTGCCTGGTGCTCCTTGACTTGCCCCAATGTGTATTAAACAAGACTTGCTCATGTGTTTACAACAGGGATAGAAATGCCGCTCTCCCGAGGCACAGTGTTATAGCAGAGATTATGAAAGTGTTATAGCATAGATTATGTTTCATAATCTCTGGTTATAGTGTCTATTTCCCTGCTTTATTTATTATTGACGAAAGACAGAGGGATGCCGCTCCAAGCTCTTCACAACAAAACTTCGGCAAGTCCTTCTGAAGTGATTACTTGCAATTTTGGACTTTGAAATATGCAAGTTTCCCTAAACCCCGTTCCAAAATATTGTTAAGTTTGAAAGCCAGCATTTTGGGAAATTGTATGTCAGACCTCTCTACTGCTAATCGGAGAGGTCTAGAAAACAAATAGTTCCAGGAAAGGGCAAGCCTTTCTTGTGGCAAGTACCTTGGGTGATTTGTTCCAATTTCACCGAAATTTAATTAAAGTTTAACTTCCATTAGTCCAGGATTGTGGCTAAAAATATGACCACTGTCCTTCTTACGATCATCAGATGGGGCAACTTGCCTCGTGCCCCTTGACTTTCACCAAGGTAAAGTAATCTAGACTTGCTCAATTGTCTTACTGCAGCTACCTTAGAAGTAAAAACTTAGTCGGTAGAAAGTGACTAAATTTTTTGCAAGTGACTAAAGATTTTACCGACCAAACGTTTTTACCGACTAACTTTTTACCGACTAATATTTTTAACCCACTAAAATTTTTACTGACATTTTTTACCGACGAAAATTTCCATCATCAAAATTTTTTCACCGGCAAAACCATTACCGACGTTATACAGACCAATCATTTTATCATGTGCATTATTTTGTGTGCAATGCAAACCTGTGCAATCCCTCCCCTGTTCTCTTACTGTGATGCTGCTAGTAGACAGGAGTTAGGAGAAAAGATGGGGTTAAACATCAAAAGGGAAACGTTGCAAGCAATGAAAAATCTTTGTCCATACAGATTATTGTATTTGGTTTTCGTAAACTTCTTTTCTTGTAGGAAGGGAACTAATAGAGTAAATGTCATGATTGAAATGTACAGAAATATATTATTGTGTATAAAAGTTACGTTTTCTCACCATTGCACGCAGAGCTAAATTTTTGTTGGCAAAAGAGAAATTTTAAATTTTAAAATTTTAGTAGGTAAAAAGTGACTAAAATTTTAGATTTTGGTCGGTAAAAGGTGACTGAATTATGGCTTAGAGAATAAAAGTTTTTACCGACCAAAGTTTTTGCCGACGAAGTTTTTACATCTAAGGTAAGAAGATATCGATGACACAGTTAACAGAGAAATTCTCTATTGATGAGTCAGGTAACTGAGTTAAGTTCAGATTAAGATAAAATCCGTGCCACTGCACTATGTTTTTACGAGATGTATGAAAATGATCATTAGTTAGAGTGTCACTTCGACCATTTATTAACAAAAGAAAAACTTGAAGTTAAAAGGCCTCACCATGCGAAGGACGTTCTTATAGGAAACGCAACCAACTGTGAAATATTAGCCTTCGATGCTGTCTCTTGGTTGGTAAGAAGAGTTAGCTAACGATTAGTGCGAGCAAAGGTTTTGTTTTCCTAATCTGTTATTTGGGAGAGAGGCACGTTGGACCGAAAATGGTCTTAGAGATATGAAGCAGCTCTCAGAGCGAAGTGCAAAGCAGGAATTATCCTTTACCCTTAATAACAATCTACTTTAACTAAAGGACACTCCCAAACTCGAATATATTTTCATCAATGAGTCAAGGTCATTGCTTATCAGTTCAGCATCATAACAAAGAAATGAAAAAAGTCGGCATATTAAAAATATATATATATTATGGGAGCAATAATCAATCTTATTTTTCCACTTTTGCCATACATTGTTTTACATTTTGTAAGTTTTTTTGTCTCTTTTATATGTTTTTATGTGTTTAGATTTGACTAACTAATCTTTTTTCTTGGCTTGTTTTTCAAAATAGTTATGGCGTCAACATGACAGAAGTTGAAGAGCGTTTGAGATTGCGTGATTATGTATCTCACAACCGTAACGTCTTTGTTTAGGAGTGCCCCACCAGTATAAATATTCACGAGCTGCCACGGATGTCATCTGTGACAACCAGCAGGTCCTATAAATGGTGGCCCGAGACAAGAACACTCTATTATACTAACAAGACACAAATTGGCTCAAAAACTCTCTGTCGTTCTTTGCCCCACGACACAGGAAACACAACTCAACTCAAACTTTACTTGAGTCTGACTAGTTAAAATAGACAGTAAAATGGCCTCTTTATCCTTGGTACTGCTGAGCAGGTCCGTAGCTAGGGGGGGGGGCGGGGGCGGTGGGGCATAGCTCATCCGCACAATAACAGTTGCCCTTCTATACGCAGAACATAACTTGGTACATAAAGTTTCACATCGCCCCCCCCCCCTCGTAAAAACGTCTTGCCCCTTGATTGACTTCGTCCTAGCAATGAGCTTGTTGCAGAGCCCTCTATAGTGTCACATGTGTTTGTCACAGCAGTCTTAACCTAGCTGATTGAAGTTGACGAGGGCGAGCCCTACTTTACTCACAAGTCCATCAGATACTGCTACTCTTAAAGCTCGTGTGGCACTATCAAGAGAGAGTAAGGCCGTTAAAATTCTGTTCATATTGGACAGCATTTAGGTATGGAAGGAGGGATCTTCCCGTACAAAACTGATCAGGGACAAAACGTCTGACTAGTTTAAATCTCAACCAACTAAGTGAAAACATAATTATTATTTCTATTTAGCGCCTGAGTTTAAACACTTGTCCAAAACAAGTTTCTCTCTAGAATCATTGGTACAGGCCATTATCAAAGGGTTTGAAAAATGTTTGGAAATGTGTGGAAATCGTTCCATGTTGCCTTTGCTTGAATTTCTGTAAATTTATCAGTATTGAAGTAGTAATACAACCACACAACTTCTATCACCACTTATCGACCTGAACAACTGTGCAAAGATATCAAGTGTTCTATTATCAGTATTTGATGTCAACCTGTTAATAAAGAACTACGGGGCATGATTATCCACTAAAAATACATCGACGACGGCTACTGCAACAACAACAAAGACGCATATTTTCACCACGTGGAACTTTCTGGTTACTTAAGCATAAACGCTTTGCTACTGATTGGCTAATGATCTGCATACAAACTTCAAATACTTCAGTACTTAATCTCTGACATAAGAAAAGACGCTGTTTCCCCATCAATAACTTTACTTTGTACGAGTTGTTATGATTTCAAGTAAGGGGAAGACCTCCGAATGTTTTGTCCTCCCCTTCAGTTAAAAATGGGCGACCTTGCCCCTCTAGATATTAATTGATGTGAAGAAGACTAGAGAAGAATGGTATTATTTACTGCTACTTCCCCAACACGTGAGGTACTCTGAACCGATGAATATTCAAAATCCAAACTATCGCACGTCCCATAACGCTTGCAAATATTGTCTATCAGAAAACGGAAACGCTGGTTAGCTAGGTTACATAAATCTCTCTCAAACAGATAAATGATTCACATCGCTGACATATGCTAATAGATGCTAACGGATCAAATGTTAAGCCTAACAAATCATTATTGTTGCTACCTGTGACCTAGCTATCAATGTGTCAGGACTGTTCAGGGGCGGATCTAGCCGAAAATCTGACAGTAGCTTGGAAGCAGATGAATGACTGAGCATGGGTGTGGCCCTTGGCATTGTCTCCTAGACCACGCCCATTTAGAAGAAA
>JAAAKL020018839.1:0-10073 GCA_010016065.2 Carybdea cf. marsupialis auct. non (Linnaeus, 1758)
CTTCAAAGAACTGAATATATTCTGCATCTCTGGTTCGGTAAAATGCTACCTTCGTACCTCGGGCTAACAAGTACTTCTCATTAAGTCTTGATGCCAAACGTTCTCCAGTCTCTTTGCTTAGACCTAAGTCACGAACCAAATCATTGAAACAAATGCATCGTTAGTTCAATCATTTCATTCATGAAGGAAATCAGTTTCCCACTGAAGGAACTGCACATTAGATTTTTAAATGAAATTTTTGTCTTGTAATGGTGACCTCTTTTCTTTTAACTCAATGTGTAACCTGTGTGGCCTGTAGTAGGATGAAAAAATACAATAAGATGCCATCAGGGAACAGTGATTGTCATATGTTTGAATTTCCCGAAAATTTCTATACCGAGATGACAATTATTTTAGAGCAATATATAAAACTCCACCTCCCCCGTTGTTTTCTTTGTCATAATACATCTCTTTACAGTTAAATAAATGAAATTTTGGATACTCTAGTACAAGAACTTTTTCAACAACAAGCCACTGGAAACATATCTTTTAAACAAATAATGATACTTTTTTCAAATGTAGGCCATGTCTACACAGCCTAAACCGTAGCTAATCAAGCAAAGCTAGGGTCATTTTTGGATTCAACACCATCGAATTTACCTGGAAACATATATGGTTTACTGACATAAAATATCTTGTTGCATAGTGTTATTTGCTACCTCTGTCTCGTATGCCTTGCGCATGTTTGTTGCCGTTGTTAAGAGATACCGATCACTCATTGATAGCTTGTGGTGATGGAGATGATGACTACAATCCCGGACAAATAGAGGTTAAACTTTTACTAAATTTCGATGAAAATGGAACAAATCACGCAAGACGTTTGCCACATGAAAGGGGTGTCCAGGTCTGGTATTATTTGTTTTCTAGACCTCTCTGCTTAGCAGTAGGGAGGTCTGACGTGCAAGTGCCCAAAATGCTCGTTTTCAAACTGAACAATATTTTGGAACGGGCGTTGAGGAAACTTTCTTATTTCATTGTCCATGATTGTAGCTGCTTAGTGCAGCTGGTAAAACTGCCAGTAAAATACCAGATCATGAACGTACTGTATCAAGCCATTGTCATAATTGTGATTTCCACTGTAATCCCGTACGTACGTTAGAAACTTCAGACTTCCTTCGCTGAATATAAGGCAGGGCTGGAACTTCAAGTGACTTTGAATGGAGTAGAAATATAAAGTAAACTGAAATATAGATTGAATTAGAGATAAGAAATTAAAGTTTTCTAAAAAGATGGTGGTTGACATTATATTTAAAAGTGTCAAGATTGTAAGTAAGGGGAAAGCAATCTGTAGACAGAGAGCTCCAGAATTTGGCAATTGTAGGGAAGAAACTGCTAGGGCGAAAAGTTCTGTTTGTTAGAGCTTCTTTCTGTTTCAATATCTGTGCCACTAAACAGCATTATCCTTAAAGCGGTGACTGCTTGCATTTGAAAGATGTTAATATAGTCCAAAGATAACCGAAGACGCATCTAAAAGTGGTTGTTCAGTGATAATAGATCACTTAACAACCATCTTAATACTGTAGACGTCAATCAAATATAACCCTTGCTTTGTTTTCATATGCGCCTCTAATCTACCGGAAATTCTTTTCGCATAGGACCTGTAGCAAAATTTATTTAACAGGGAAACTGTTATTGTTACGCCATTTCTTCACTATCGTACTACACTGACAAATTTCTTAAGGTTTGCAAAAAAATTTGATGATGACATCTTCTAATGCGCTTCTGCTTTTGTTGAATACGCTTCGATGTTTCTTGACGTAGTCATGTCAATCAAGAATGTGACGTTGATGATTATCATAGGACACGTTGTGCGCTTACTTGCTTACTGACAGCGGTGTCATAACTCCCACCTACTTTAGCAACCACAGCCTTCCATTGTTCTTTATCTAGACATTTCTGCAGCAGTTACGCGGTTGTCCATCTTCCATCCACCTCCTTCACAAGACCATACATGTACTTCAGGCGGGATCTTCCTCTCCTTCCCTCAGCTTCTCCTGTGAGGAAAATGTTCTGAAGACCCTCCTCCCTCATCGCATGACCAACATGTCTCATGTACCCCACCTGTATGATTTTCACTATACTTATTGTTAGGATAATGGTAGACAAAGTAGTATAATAAACATATTCCTTCGTTATCCATTCTGATCATGACTTTTTACGTAGATTTCTAACATCATAAGATAGCATCTATGAATGCAGATCGGCCCAATCAAACTGACAACGATAGCTACTTCACAGCATACTGAAACAAATCTACTGATGTAGTTAACATTGTAACGCTACAGTTGGAGAATATCACTCCGATTCTCTTACTTATCACAATAACAAAGAACTTTACTACTTGTTGACGCAATCGTCAGAATAACACCTTTAATACTTATTTCTTCCTGTACTCTTCGCAATACCTCCTCATCGGCCACTCCGTCTTTCCATGTCGCCTTCAACACCTACCTCCAGATCCACATCTTAACAGCATCCACTCTTCTCCTATACCCCTCTCCTAATGTTCAAGTCTCAGATCCATCTAGTAATAGAGACCATACGTAACACTTGACAAATCTTTTTGTTGATCTGATGCACATTTTACTATTAGTGGTGTTACGGAGTCGCCGCACGGCAGATATAGCCTCCTCAAAGTACAGACGAAACAGTAACTAGACTTAGAAATAGAATTTTAAAATAAGTAGTAAGGTATTAAACATCACAACAACATTACATATAATAGATAAGATTGGATAAAGATACTTAAGTGTTCATCGGTTCTGACGGCTTTAATAGAGACTTGAAAAAAGTTCCACGTTTGACACTTGAAAGACTTGTTAGATCTTCGGCTGTTCCGTTGTTTCGGTTCAGGCGTGGTAGATCAAAGTTTGAGGATCCGTAAGGCCAGAAGGTTTTAAATGAAGCCAAGGCAATTATCGGCAACTTGCTAACTCTAGCAGGTCTCGCTCTTCAGTGCTTCTTTTTCTTTCGCCTTTGCTTTTTAAAGCCATACAGGGGAAGAAGTGAATGAATGACTGGACTTCAGTTGTCCCAAGAATGAAGTGTATACGATTCACGACTAGAAATTCGGACAGCACTCGCGGTAGTGCAGTGTCATGGTTTCGAAACCGTCACTGAGAAAATATCTTCGCCGTCATGCCGTCAATAGGAAGATATTCAACGCTACAGAACACGTAGCACTAATTACAATAATATTCCTATGACATCATCAACACGACTAGTGGCAGCGCATTTATTACGTCATCATTATCATCATTGTTCACGTCATCATATGATTACCATAAGCATCAAATTACATCGTAATTATTAGCCATCTTTTCAATACTTAGTGTCATTACCATCATCAATCATACGATAATAACCATTAATATGGCATTACCACTGCCCAATCCAATGTCATCACCACAAACATGATCCTCTAGTGAAGAATCGCCAGTAGCGTTATCTTCGCGAATAGCCATCAGCAGTTTTGTGTTATCGCCCCCTTGCGTTATTAAACTTATTTAGCATCGTGTTCTCTCACTGGAATATCTTTTGCGTCTATGTTTATATGTGCGATCCTACAATGTTTGTACTTTGCGTTGCTATTGAAGGTAGTTGTTTTTTGTTGTTGTTGTTGTTGTACTTGCAGGTAGAGGAAAATAACAAGTATCACATGATGTATTTGATTAATGGACACCTATATTACCATGGCGTTTTAGGCTATTAGCTGAATAATGCAAATCCTAATAATAACATATGTCATCTCTTTAGGTGACTTAATTGGAGCCCAGTCCTTCTGCACCCGGGTCACCCAAGTCGCCCAGGTAACCCGGCTCGCCTGGCTCGCCTGGCTCACCTGTTTCACTCGGCTCACCCGGCTCACTCGGCTCACCCTGCTCACCTAGCTAACCCAACTCACCCAGCTCACGTGGCTCACTCCGCTCATCCAGCTCACCAAGTTCCCCCAGCGCACCCGGCTCACCCGGCTCACCAAGCTCCCCCAGTGCACCTGGCTCATCCAGCTCACCAAGTTCCCAGCGCACCCGGCTCACCCGGCTCACCAAGCTCCCCCAGTGCACCTGGCTCATCCAGCTCACCAAGTTCCCCCGGCGCACCTGGCTCATCCAGCTCACCAAGTTCCCCAGCACACCCGGCTCACTAAGCTCCCCCAGTGCACCTAGAGACCAGCTTGTTCTTACCATATAACAGTGTCATGAAAGGACCACCGTTCCGTCCAGTCGTCCGGAAGCACATTGCAAGTTATAGAGATAACATGAATAAATTAATTTATGGCAATGTTTTCAAACATCTTATTTGAAATACTCCTATCTCGTCTGTAAAAGTATTTAATTGATATTAGATTCCTTTCTATTGAAACAAGCCCCATTTGGGCAGATACCTAACATAAAGCACCCTGCTTCTTCCGTCATGACCGTCTACAGTAGGAAATGTTGTACATACAAATTATTTATATAGTAGGTTATCAGTGGAGTTCACCCATCTCCGATGGTAAGGCACACGCCGTGAATCTGTGGGTCACGTGTACGAACCCCGATAGTAACATTTTGTATTTCTGTAGTACCTTTTCAAATATGCCCATATCTATTCAGGCGGGAATATTACAAAGAAGATACTTTAATATTACAATGCTTAATTAAATTATTTTTGTTTTCTTTAAGGTATACCGGTCAAGAAAGACTGGTAAGCAGTTAGCTGTGGATAATTTATGTCTTGGCGTCTCAAGAGGAGAGGTATGTTGTTTATTATCAGAGAAGACATCAGATCCACTGATCTCTGAATAAGACTGGATCGAGTTTCGCATCGTTTCCAACGGTGAAAAGTGTAGTCACGATTGCTGGTCCCCATTAGTTAAAATAGCGCGGGAAGGTCCACCATGTTACATAACATTGTTATATAAGCTTTGCTTGATATGAACTAAAATGGCGGCCAACCACTGACCTCACTTTGAGAAGGAAGACGCTCGATCCAGTGTTTTTTAGAGATCAGGGATCAGATCTCTTACTTGTCATGTTTGTTGTAATCGGTAAAACATACCTTTCTTCGTATGGTTATCTTTTCTTTCGATATTTGGTAAAATTAGGTCGTGTGCCATACCCAACATGAATCGTCTGTCGAAGTATACTCGTCGTAAAAGTGTAAAAATTGGCAAGTTCGTAAATAATAGCTGTCATACCAAAAATGCCCTTTCTCGGCGAAGATCCATGATGAACAAAAATTAGCAAAATTGTTATTGTTTGTGTTCTTACTTCCATCGGATGCTGAATGTACTTGGGAAGTTTTTAGAAAACTACGAGAAAGAATCTTTGGTTTGCATTACGTGACAGTCAACAGGTCAGGATTAATCGGCATAGCTCATTGACCTTAGCCAGTGCTGAGAAAACACAATAGCAGATTGTTATGCAATAACTGAGAAATCAAAATCTTCGTAGTTAAAGGATGAAGAGTAAGTTTTTGTTGTTTCTCACCTAAGCAAATTCGATTTTACTTCTTCTAGTCTATAAGTCTTCTTATTTGTAGTGTTTTGGCCTTCTTGGAGTTAATGGAGCTGGAAAGACAACCACCTTCAAGATGCTAACGGGAGATACGTCTATTACCGCAGGAAAAGCATCCATAAAGAAATACAGGTAACAAAGCCTTGAGCGAAGTTTTAGGGGATGTGAGGAGTGGACATTTATGCATATGATTCCCATGATAGAATTAAAGAGCCTGGATTAGGAAGACTTTTGATTTGTAACCACAACTAAGTGGCAGAACCACGAGAAACGTATTAGAGGGGGAGGGGCAACAAAGAGTTTTACCCAGAATGCACCGAACATTAGTTTATACCTTATCCTCTTTCTTCACTTAGGAAATGAACGATTAAAACGGAAAAAACAAAGGTAGCCAAGTTATTGAGAAGGGGACTGGATCCCTTTCACCCTCTGCGGTTACGCCCGTATGTCATGTGTAGTCATTTTTTATGTATGGCTTCATACGCAATTTCTCTCAGCGAGGGTACCCGTCAACATTAGGTGGGAAGTATAGAGAGAATTAGCATTGGGTCGTAGTGGTAGTTCGTTGTTGCTCAGACTTTAGGTAAAAAAGCCCTTTTCTGGTGTGCTAACTTCATTGTGGCGTATACAGGGGTTTCCGGGGGAGATAGACTCCAGAGGTGAAAGAGTGGTTATGCCCCCCCCCCCCCAAGAATATGAAACGCCTTCTTGGGCCGTGTTCGGGGACGACATCCGGCCATCCAAACTTTATTCTTTTTTGAAAATGGAGCAGTCTTATCTTTTATAGGTCAATGCCTCTCTAAATACGTCAGTGGTAATATATTGTGCAAGGCTGACCAAAGTTATCCTATCTGAGTTGGACCTGAAGTATCACATGTAAATAGAAGTGGGAGAAGAGCCACCCTCAGCCTCCCACGTCTTTTCTACTGTAGACTCCTGTTTTTACATCGACCGGCTTTGAGCCACCCACAGGTGCCCAGAACGTTTTGAAATCTAGAGAGACCAACTCAGATATTTCGAATGGTGGCTGAGGTTTCTACGCAGTCCAACAGCATCAAAGTATCATTTGAATGACTTGGAAATTTGATTGGTATATGTACTATTTGAGTTATTGTGCGCTTTAAATTGTGGATTTTGTGGCTGCAGTAACCGGGTGTTAATCTTCTTACCCTGTAGTGTCATCAGTGATGCTGCCAAAGTTCATAAGCATATTGGTTATTGCCCACAATTTGATGCTTTGATCGATGAATTGACAGGACGAGAGCATTTGGCCTTCTATGCTAGATTAAGAGGAGTGCCGGAGCGAAAATTAGGAGAGGTGAGTTATTAGTTTCTTACTACTGCTTTGGTTGTGGTGTTGAAATCGAATTTTGAGGCAGCTATTTTGTTGAATACTGAGTTTGAGCGCGGGCATTATGTAACTTGTTTGAAGATTTATTGAAAATGTAAGTGATGTTGATGCTCCGAGTTTGTCTTTCCTTTACAAAAGGTGAATTAACGTCATCAAATGGTCATGGGATACTTAACTTTCCTTTGTATCCTCCATCACTTGTACTTGCATTTTTATCATCTGTACCATTGACATTTCCATCACTTGTACGATTTGCATTTTTATCATCCGTACCATTGACATTTCCATCACTTGTACGATTTGCATTTTTATCATCTGTACCATGTCCATTTTTATGGCTTGTGTTACCAATTACAGTTGGTGAGGCTTTTTACCTAAATGCAGTTGGGGAGGTAGAGAGTTGTAACAGGAAAACTGGGTACCTCTTTGCTTTTGCAGTGGATTGTTTTGCCTGAGTAAGCATTTAACATATCATTATTGTAATAAATTTTTCAGGTGGTAAATTCGTCCTTAAAGAAATTAGCTCTTACAAGATACGCCGATCGTCCTAGTAGAACCTACAGTGGCGGAAATAAGCGGAAGCTTTCAGCTGCCATTGCACTCCTGGGAAATCCTTCCCTTGTTTTTATGGTAAGTACGGAACTCGTTCTAGGTAGCTTCTTTATGAAGCCCCTACGGCCCCCCTCTGGGGTGGTAGGAAGCTCCAAGGGGAATTCTGGAAGTATTTGTGGACTTTGTTTAAAGAATAGTGACATGCTTAAGCAATTGAGAAACATTGCTTTAGTTCGATAAAAGCAGCTCACTCTTATAGCCTTTTTCGGTATAACCTTTTTTGATAAACACTGTTTTAACCCTCTCTATTCAATGCAATATTTATGGTGTTACAACACAGAAAGTTGTCAAAGTCAACACAGAATTAGGGTTTTGATGTTACTTTTCATCCTTGAGTGTTAAGAGTTCATTTGAGGTATAAAATAGGAATATTGATAAACGTTTTCGCCAGACACTGGTCATGACTTTCGCCAATAATTTGAAGGCTAGGAGAGGATTGCAATACGTCTTTAAAAATATGACCTACACGAGTGCCACGGTTTCGGTCACTGCTGTTGTTGTAAACTCAGTTAGCAATGGATGAAATTACTGGAGTTATGAAAGGAAACGCCTTTGAAAGACGACAGAAGTGGAGAGCAGGGAAAGGAAGAAATGTAGCATACAGAAGGAAACGGTATTGACCACAGAGGATCAAAAGGAAGAACGAATTCTATACGTCATGTACAGGAAGGCCATATGGAAACAACCATCTCTCCCAATTAAGAAGCATTTATTATGGTTTGCAATTTTAATTTCTGCAGATCATTTGCGTTTTCGGAAAGGCATGTCCACATGCGTAACACTGTACTTCAGCTCAGTTATTCTAAACCTTTTTTGTCCGCCTTTTATTTTACCGAAAGTTGGCAGACCCCCTTCCGTAAATGATCAATACTCATATCGACCTTATGCCCAAACAACAAAAGGAGTGTGCTCCTGCAGTCATTATATATATAACTGACAGCAAGATTTTTCAACACCCGATAACTTGCAAAATAGTCCACGAAGGACAATCCGACCCTCAGCACAGATGTGGCAACAAATGCTCATAACATGCTCATAAACCGTTTGGAACTGATCGCACCGTATTGAGTGTAATAGCACTACCTTTCAAGAACCACAGATTTATCTTCGGTCAGCTGCTAATAAGAAGTAGTTTACCGTAACTAAACGTACTACACCTTTTATAATCCTTTATTATCATTTGATTTTCAGGATGAACCAACAACTGGTATGGATCCAGGGGCTCGCAGATTCCTGTGGAATGTTGTTCTTAATATCGTACAGGAAGGAACACGCTCAGTGGTTCTAACATCACATAGGTAATTTTAATACAAGTTGATTAGTTGGTAGTAATCATTTACGTGTCTTTCATATTGAAAGGGAGTTAAGTCATTAGATCGTTGGGGTATTCAGGTAGAAGTATTTCTTTTTGTGCTCGTCTCTCAGGTTGTCACTTGTATTGCCTGCTTGCCTGTCCCCTGGCCTTTCTACCTGCCTGCCTAACTGCGTGCCTACCTGCGTGCCTACCTGCGTGCCTTTCTAACTGCCTGTCTACCTGCCTGCCTGCCTAACTGCCTGCCTGCCTACATTGCTGCCTGCCTAACTACGTGCCTACCTGCCAGCCTACCCACCTGCCCGCCTACCCACCTGCCCGCATTGTGTCAGCTGCATAGAATGTAGCAAAACATTCATGTTGACAGAAGAGGGGCGACTGGAGTACATATGTAACTAAGATGATGATGGGAATGCTTTTGTAGAAAGCACTATAAACACGGTTATAGCAGTATTTACATAGTTGTAATCTTGAGCTGTCTTCTTAGACTAAAACTATGTTAGATTTCTTTTTTTGAAGCAACTTAATCAGATCAGTGTTTAAGGGATGTTTGGTAAACAACAAACTGTAATCCAGTAGTTCAAAGTTTCAATATTAAATGAATTAGTTAGCTAGCTGATGCACCATTATGTAACAATGGTTCATTAACAACAGCGAGTAGAATTAGGATTCCTTCGTAACTAGCGACTTGATTGCTTCCGTTTCATTTCAGCATGGAAGAATGCGAAGCCCTTTGCACAAGACTTGCAATCATGGTTAACGGTCGATTTAAATGCATGGGAAGCACGCAACACTTAAAAAATAAGTAAGTTGGAAATTTATACACATAATGAACTTTTGATTTTTGTTTGCTAATTCTATATATAGTCATGTCTATTACGGTAAAAACCGCTGTAATCATGCCATCGTCATTATTATTATTATCATCATCGTCGCCGTCATCGTCGCCATCGTCACCACCACCACCACCACCATCATCATCATCACCGTATTATGATCATCGTCGCCATTGCCTTCGTCGTCGTCGCCATCATTATTATCTTCACCATCGTCGTTTATCATCATCATCATCAAGACCCTCATTATCATAACCATAACCGTTACCATATTTGACTTTGCTATCACAATCCTCGTTATTATCACTGTTATTTCCATCATCATCATCATCTTTATCATCATCAACATCATCATCATCATCATCATCTTTATCATCATCATCATCATCATCATCATCATCATCATCATCATTACCGTCATTTGC
>JAAAKL020018840.1:0-10073 GCA_010016065.2 Carybdea cf. marsupialis auct. non (Linnaeus, 1758)
TATCCATAATTCGTGTCACTGCAAATGTCGAGTACTGTATGCCCAATGAACGAGACCAACAGTTGACATCGCCACTCATTGATTGTCTCTGTGCATTTATGATACATTCTTCCCCTAGGCTCTATTACTAAAACTAGTTCATCTTATTCCCTTATAGGCTATTCCCTTTTCCAACGAAAAAAGACCAGAAGACCGCCGTAGTTGGAAGCTGCTTACACAGACAATCACTGACTGCTTTTGCCCAGCGAGGTACAAACTTTAAAGTTTCAACACTCCATAAACGGAATTTCTCGAGGGTATTTCTGTTACATCAGCCACGATTAATCATATCAACACAGAACAGATCAAACAACTTGAAAATTGCTCCTAAAACAGCAACAGTCACTGATAATCGAAAACAGATATATGTTGTGCCAACAAGAACAGGACCTTGAGAATGCCATCGTTGTTTGTTTTGGTCGAAATTGTAGTGCACAAGGAAGGTTAACAGGGAAACACAGGGAGCCGTAACACCGAAACCTTCTAACTGTGAAACCATGTATTAGAAAACTTTAGTCACGATATGTCCTTATTACTGACTTTTCTTTCCTGTTCTAAAATTATTAATGATTTCAGGATAACTCAGCATCGTGAATCGATTACAACATTGTTTTCATTAGCATACGAGCACATGTAGGGCTGTATTCTATTGACTCGGAACACCAGCAAATCAGCTTAGCTTCCTGAATAAGGCATTCATACTGTGCTTATATAGATCTGTCAACAGAGAATGTGCAGGCTATACTATTATTGGCGTTTGCGTTAGAAGCAAATGTAGGACTTGACTCAGGAAATATGGTGTTGTATCAGTTATAGAGATTTATTAAAGAAAGTATTTTTCTTCTTGCTACAGGCGTTTAACCTGAGTTCAGCTTTATGGTAATTTCTTCAACACTCTTTACTCCTTAACATTTGAGTGTCAGTTTTAAATTCATAGTAACATAAGGTGAATTAAAGATGGCAGGATTTAGAAAATTAATGGAAGAAATCTTATCGATGGCGGTGGAGAAAATTGAAAATAATCCAAACGACTACCGATTTGTAGAAGAAACCGAAGAGGACATTCGCAGGAAAATAAAATATTTAGACTTGCATCTGGAAGATGCTATTCACTTTGAGGAGAAGAGAGAAGAACTTGAAGCAAACGCTAGCCTCGGATTGGCGTATCATAAGTTACGTGAGTATGAAACTGCTCAAAGTTACTATAAGCGACAGCTGGAATTAGCAACTCAACAAAGTGATGATTCCAATCTTAGAAGAGCACACTGCAATCTTGGGATTATTTGCAAGATACGCTGGAATCTGAAAGGCGCCCTATATCACTATAATCAAGCTCTCGACATTGCTGAGAGGAAGGGGGAAGGCTACGCCAAAGCAAAATTACTCAATAATTTATCCAATATATCTGAGCTGGTTATGGACTATGATAAGACAATCACGTATCAACAAGAGAGACTAAAATTATCTGAGAAGTTAGGCGATATGGATGGTATGTCGAAATCGTACGCATCCTTGGGAAGTTTATATCACTGCCGCGGGGAACTTAAGCAAAGTATTGAGTGTTACGAAGAACTTTTAACTCTACTGCGTAAAAAGTTAAGTAAGTATTTGAGGCCACTCTCAGTCATTAACCTGAAGGCCTTGTTTCATTCATCAGTATGTCCGTTTCTTGAAGGAGGGAAAGCAAGGGTAGCCTAATATCACAGTGGTGAGTGTTAAGCTGAAGACAATAAATCTATTCCCTAATTTCGTTTCAATAATAAGAGTGAAATTTATGAGTAAATAGACACTTATTTTAACCTTTGAATAGCTAAAATACCGAAAACCGAAAAAAACAGTATAACTATTGTAACGTACAAACTACACCGTACCTCCCACCACCCCCATTCCCTTTTTTTCATCACATACTTTAGTACAAGTTCAACACGTGAGCATAAAAACAAATCAGGTATTGGTAACATTAACTTACTTGCTATTTTGTAGACAATGAGATCATCGTCATTTAGTAGAAACCTTATCATGCACCACAAAATGGATATACGCGTTCATGTTTTGGGGAACATTGAGACTAATAAAATTCGTTTTATGTAGAGTTAATTGAGCAGAAATTTTATTTTTTTACTCTTATTCTTCTATAAATTTTGATATATGACTCTGTATTCTATGCCTCCTAAGTCATGGAATTTGGTGATAGTAGGTAGTTCCTGAACTTGCACTTACAGGAATTTAGTTTTCTGTTATTAATTATGTTTCACATGGTTACTTAAATTAGAATGTGTTACTTGGTACAGATATACAGCTCCCTGTGGATGACATGCACATCTAGCTGTCTGTATCCGACAATTAAATGGTTGTTGTGCCCGTTTATTAATAATTCACTTCTGCTTCACCATTTGGATAGTGTGGGTATGTTACAGCCATGAGCAAGGCTTACGTGTCTCCTTTTACCACTATTAAAAAGTCACAACCTTATACCCTGGCACGACTGATACAGTAGAATCAATCCTATTTTTGGGAATACGAAATCAGGGAAACAATATTACTTAATATTACAATGAGTCACCACTACTCTTAACCACACCACTAATTCCATCTCTCCGGCGAAAAGGATGAAATATAAACAGGATGTAAATATACGCTGCTCAAGCATGCAAGGGGAACCATGTTTGCTTCTTTAGATATATGTATACCAACCAAGGAATTTTTAAAAATTTTCTCTCCCCCATCTCCATGAAATGGACCCAGTAGCCCCCACGACTGTGGTTAAAATAGTTCTTCCTAGCGCCAGGATCAAAACTAAGTTGTTGGTTTTCAAAGCAAGGTCTTATGTCACTCGACCACACACTCGATCCTTACAAGAATTTCTCTATTCCAGTATACTTAAAACAAGTCATGAATGAGTATGACCATGGGAGCTCTTTGTGCGACCGGTGACGTTACTATTAGTTTTTATACTTCCTTTCTGATAATTGTTTTCATCTAGAAATCCAAGATACACTTGCGGATGATGCTGAAGGGTCATCTGATGATGATTATGTTGACTTCGATGCCCCAGAGTAAGTGTTTACATGCTTCGATGTCCCAGAGTAAGTGTTTTATGCTTGGATGCCCCAGAGTAAGTGTTTACATGCTCCAATCTCTGTATTTAGAATTCACAAGTCATCAATAATATCTGTAGATTTCCAGACATTGAATGTTGACTAACAGCATCATTGCTAACATTAACTAATAAGACAAATCGCTGAGAGTGATAAAAGATACTTGTCGTCCAATAGACAAATAATAATGAAGAAATACAGAGTCATAGGCTGTACTTTCACCTGTGTAACCAATCATCAGACTGGTCTCATTTTCCTTGTGATCAGACCTTAAAACCATATATTTTCAAAGATATTAAATGACATAACTAACAGTGTGATCATAAGACCTGTTGTGAGGTACATAAAGGCAAAACACAGTATAAATGGGTATTGCATTGCCACTGCGTTTGTAGAGTGATACAAATCTCATAAATAGTCTTGAAAATTAGTGTAATCCTTAACGGAAAGGTCTTCGTAATGTCCAGACGTCCGCAATTACAAATACCATCAAATCGATATTTCACTTAAAGAAACGTGAATTAAGAAACTTCCTCACTTACAAAAACCTTAGTTGTGGACACGCATTTGAAAATACATAGTAGAATTTTAGAACTGAATATGTGCTCCTCTTCATAGAAAACCTATCTATCTATATCAGATAAAGGCAAAAAAAGGAGGAGGGGTTTAAAGTGTCAACGGCCCCTAAGAAAAAAGATATAAAATCCCCTTTTACTAGATGTATACTGAGACTGTTCTTTGATCTTTCAGACAATTCTGTGATTCTTATAGTAACACATTATTAACAATGTTACTCTTTTGCATGACAGAGGAGAAGAAGAAGAGGAAGAACCAGAAGAAGATAAAAAGGACGATAAGGTACGATTGGCTAACTTACAAAACATGGATAGCTTGCATTCTCAAAATAAAGAATGAGGTAGCAGCACCCCTCTGTGCCCTTTGATTGCCACCATGTGTATTAACTGTCCTAGATTGCTTTAATAGAAGACGGTAAAGGTCCTATGATAAAAGTTAATATGCTATAGTTTTGAACATAACGCATATTCTCGGATGCATAATTTATCTTTTCTAACTAATTATCAAAATCTAGATCTTTATTCTGGTTATGAGGTTTTGATTTCCGTTCCCTGGGTTCCGTCGATCTAATCTTACGTAAAATCTCCTACTCTTAAATACACTTTTAAAAATTAGAAATTAATCAATTACTCCATACACACGTTTTATACTACTCCCTACTATTAATAACCTCCATTTCTCCTCAGCTCTCTAGAATTTTACGCATAAACAATGTTTCCTATATTTTCCATACTACGTGTTTTCTTCCTAGCACGTAAATACCAGCCCCCATCATCTAGGTGCGTTCTATAGTGACACTATCGCACCATCGCACGAATTAATTACTTTATACCATGATACCACAACAGTATTGATGAAACAACATATTTCTCTATTTGAACTTTAACTAAGCGTGGCGCAATGGCAGGATAACTGGGTTGAGATTAACAAGTTAGGAATAGAACTACTGGTGGATATGGGAATTGTCGTTATCTAAATTCTATCACAATGTAATCGTTTACTTACTACATCTAGCACTATATGGGGCATACGTTAGGAATGTTGCAGAGGACGTAGTCAATTACCTAGTA
This sequence comes from Carybdea cf. marsupialis auct. non (Linnaeus, 1758), assembly GCA_010016065.2. NCBI lineage: Eukaryota > Metazoa > Cnidaria > Cubozoa > Carybdeida > Carybdeidae > Carybdea > Carybdea cf. marsupialis auct. non (Linnaeus, 1758). The sequence goes on from JAAAKL020018840.1 coordinate 4,784, forward strand.
AGGTAATTGCACGGGGGGGAGGATCCCTACTTTGGTACTTGTTCTGCTAATATCACTAGGCAAGTAGAAAAGGTTATTTTCTCATTTGGATGCCAACAATGCGTCCCCTCCACCCGAAAGAAATACCTTCCCTCAACATGCTTAGCACTTACCCCACAGACTTCCGATCCAGCTTTAGTGCCAAAGAATGTAAAATTTCAAGACCGCGACAGCATTTCTTTATTGGAATCAATAAAATTTCTTGTTTCTTAGGTTAATTTAACAGTGTTCGCGTCAAACCTCGATGAAGGTATGTTACTCAGAGACAGTCCCAAACAGTGACAAGTACTTAAAATGCAATAAGTAGAGGCCAATTTGTTTCAGCAATGGTGACTACAGTAAGAGAAATGTTATTTCTGGTAAACATAGGGCATCTATCTCCCGATCTTTAACAATTAAAAACGGTAAAGTATTTTAAGCCTTAGCTTCAGAATATGTTTTTTACACTTAATATTTGAATGTCAGCAGTACAGCAACAGGCATTAAGACAGAAAGAAAAGACAGATTATTGACAGATGAAGATAGCAACATTTTGGCCAACAAATCGTTTGGAACCGTGATCGCACTTGAGATAGGTAATTTAGTTAATCAGACTCTATCATACCTTTGATCAGGATATATCACTTCTACCGAATAAAACACTCTAACCAATTAAATACGTATTACATTTCTCGAGTAACTGTAGAAGGTAGCAAATACATTTCAACATTCTTTATTGAGAAAGCACACTATATATTTATAAGAAAATGAACATTAAAAATAATATGAGAATGATCAAGATTGGTAATCAGTTGGCTGGAATTATGCTAGATTACAGAAACAGGGGAAGGCAGAGTTGATATTCATAACGAGTCAACGTCATGGCCAATGGGGGACAACTGATCGGCTTGCCATAAGGTGATACAACAGATTGTGACGAGGCATTCCATTGAAAGGATGCAAATTTGCCGACAAGCAACTATTTCCAATCCACCCTATATGTTTTACTTTAAAACTTAGAAAATTTGGTAAATGTGATCGCTTTGCCATATTCTATAACAATCTAAACAATGATATACGATGATGTCGATCCCTACAAACAGAGTGCAGGTACAAACAGTGATGCCCAATAACTGTTCTTGTTCTTTCTGCCATTATTTCACATTGATATTGATTTCAAACACTAGGATGGCATTATTTTCTACCGCACAATTGATTAAATATCTGCAAGTTCATAACCCCAGAAGATTCTCTATAGTAGTATTTAAGAAGAACCGGTTTACAATACGGCGCTAATTGATCTTCATTTTATCTAGTCAAAGATTAAATCTATGGCTCGGAACAGTCTCGAAAGAAATCTATCATAGTATTATATCCGGCACTGAAAAAAGAACATCTGGAACAATTTTGAAGTATCAAAGATTGATTGATGGACAAGAGAGACAAAGAAAATGGTGATGTACTCCTTGAAAAAAAGGGCTTGCTAAGGAAAATTACGGAAATGTTAAACAACAGGTCAAAAGCTATAATGCTCTGAACTTATAAAAGTTATGAATAAAAACATGTATCAGTCTATTCGGAGAGTAAGCACTATAATGTACTTTGCATATAATAATGAACTGATATTTTGGCTTACAGTTAGTCTACATCGTGGAAAAAAGTTCTGTGGGATCTTACTTAAGTAAAGAACGATTTATATGAGGACAATTTCAATGGCCTCGATTTCCGAAGGTCCACAAAAGAGATTGACTATTGAGACCATTCTTGGTGACAATTGGCTCACATTTCTTTTCTTTGTACTTGTATGTAAAAATGGTTATATCATTTCTTACTATTTTTGTTAGTTGACAAACTCAGTAATCAATGCGGGAACATTGAACACTTAAACATGGCTACTTTTTACTTCATTATATATTTATATTACTTTGATGAAACTGTAAATAGTTCTCAGTCAATTGTGTTAGCAACCAATCATTATTGACCTGTAATTCCCCATGAAATTTTCTAGATTCATTAAGCCTCCTTTAAAGACAAACATTTCTGTATTTTTTATTGTTTATGTGGCTCAGGTTAAGAACAGCCACATGAGCTTCCCTCTCGTACCCGCGCCAGCTAATTAGATAAAAAGTTTGGTGTAACAAATATACACTGGATTTCGTCCTTTCTTTAGAGATGGAGCTTGATGATTGTTTTCGTTATTTCAAAGTCTAAAGAGCTTTGCCCCTATTCCCTGTCCGCTCCAGACACAGCGATATTAAGTTAAGCCTTGAAGCGAAACAAATATGAATATCAAGTGTTCAGATATCAGCTCTTCTAATAGGATAACTTTCTACTCCACTTTGTCACAAATCTTTATGCATTTATTCCATAGGTCCTGCACTTTCATTACTTTGCCGTCTTTTCCCCATCTGGTGTAGCTGCACACCCTCCAAAATTAAAGTTGACCCGATACGACAGGGTCTCTTTTAAACCATCTTTCCCACAGTTATAGAGACTTTGGTATTTGCACTTTTTTCCTTAAAAATTTGCTTTGCTTACCCGCACTGCTCGTTCTCTTTGATCGCCTTTAAGACATATTTTTTCGTAATAAAAGGACTTCAAATTCGTTCTCTTGGACTATTATCATCAACAGCAGCCTACCTACAGCTGAATGTTTGAATGTCGTTTTACTTGGTTTATCTACCAAGGAGATTTATTATTTGATGGAATTGGATCTCAGATGATCTCAGTTTTACAAATTAAAGCACAAAACCTTTATAACCATCTCTCTACGTCATGCAAGTCTTTTGCATACTCGCATCAAAGATCATTTGGTAATCCATCGTAACAAAACATGTCTCTGTAGCTCAATTAAGTCTGCCTTTTCTCGGTGCTATAATACCACTAGAAACAGGGCTTTGAGAATATCCACATCTTCCCTACTACTCCTCAAACTCAGATTTGCGTACCCATTATAGTGTTCATATTTTAAAACTGAATCCCGGCTGAAACAATAATCACCCACTTCCCTCTGTTTTATAGTTTCTAGTCCTTCACGACCCAACATTTTAGTTGCACTTTGCATGATTCATTACATTTTGATCTGTGGATTCTGTTGGCTACGTTGTTGTACAGGTGATAAGTAAGAATGCCACCAAGACAAGCTGTATCTGAAATTAGTAGGGTATTTAGTTTACCATGGCAATTCGTCATAGCAAGTAAACTGTTCTGTTTCAACTGGTATAAATGTTTTTGTTTGATTTGATAATATTGCAATTAGATTAGTCCACTGTTTTGGTTAACACGGTTTCTTGTCCTGTCAGGATTGTTGTTCCTTATTCAATTCACTATTCAAAACAATGCAACTTTTCAAAATAAACTTTCAGTGAGCATTCTACATCGTGTAACTTTTGCTGTCATGGTAAAAGGAAATTGGAAAGTATAAGTGTTAAAAGTACCGCTCCTTGCAATCCGAAAGACACTTAAAAATGGTAGGCCCAAACTTAAGTTGAAAATGCTCAATTTCAGCTTTTCTAGCTTTGTGGACGAGCGACAAGTGAAGCACGAGTTCAAACATAGATAACATTAACACTGCTTGAAAATGATTAAAGTACCCAGGAGATTAAAAATATAGTAAAGGGATTTCAAGTTTTAGGGTAATTCTCTAACTATTGTAATGTGTAAGATGGCTAATGAAAATGCCCTGGCGATTGTTGAAATATCATGATAATTACTCAAATATATCCCTAATATTATAAGTGCCACCTAAATATGAAGATATACAGATAGTTATTACAATAAAAAATGATGATCGTAACGTCACTGTCGCAAGCAGCGCGGGGTAGAGCAACTCGTTAGCAGTGTAAACAAAGATCTTCTTTTCTTTTATCTATCGGAGGGATTGGGATCTCTTTCACAGTTCCTCAGTCACTCATTCTCACATTTCTGATATATACTATTTACAAACCAATGAACGAACGCCTAATTACAATAGATGAATTTGATAGGCCACGAATATTCAAGGAGTGGTTAAGAATCGTGTGTTAGTATTTGATTGGAATTTAGGATAAAGATTAGTGATCGCAGGGAGGGGAAATCATACGTACAAAGAATCACGTGTACCATAATACCCTATCATGACATGATTACTAGATTGATGGAGATTGCAGAAATAATACGACGCGTGCCTGAAGCATGCTATGAAGTAACATTAGATAGTCCGTGTGTAAATCTCTTTCTACTTTTATATTTATGAAAACCCAAGATAACGATTAAACAAAGCATGATGGCAAATGAAGTAAATACAGGAATTTGATGATATACTAATTTTATCTAGCTTTCGATGTAACATACAACATCATCAGGAATGTTTTACATGTATTCTTGGTTACAACATTCTCCCATTGTTTTATCTCTCGCATAAATGCAGCCGTGTGTCGTCTTTCCTTTTTCTAGAAGAAGAAGTCAAAACTTCCATGGAAGAAAGATGGGAAAAACAAAAAAGGGAAGAAGAAGTAGGACAAAATAGCATGATAGTGGAGGGTCGTCATATATCTTGATACGGATCATTCAATTACAAAGCATATATTTTATTGATTAAAAATAGTGGAACAGAAAGTTACAAACATGGGAGAAAATGATATGATATGATTTAATAACTTGAATCAGGGTAATTCTATATTGAATCCCGGATTTTGACAGGAATTGATACGTGGCGGAGGTCAAAGTTACAGGTGATGCAAATATGTGTACCCAACATCAATTGTCCATCAATATCTCTAGTTGAACATTGCAGTCATTGCTCTTCAATGACAACGATCAGAAAAGGACCTGCACGCAATATTTTGTTTGCTTCTTTGTATTGCTTTCCCTTGCCTTATCATCTAATTCATACCAAAAACAAATGGATTTTTCAGAAGAGTTAGAAATCGATCAACCTATAAGCGGAATGCCACTTTTGAGCCTGTATCCGTTAGATACTTGTGAGTTGAAATTTCTTTAATGAAATTTGCGGCGAAAGGGGCAGTTAATGCTCTCAGCGAGTGCCAATCTAAGTAACACTACACCTTCAGTATTAAGTGTCAAAAGCTAAAGATTAAATCTATGCCTTTATCACTACTTACTAAAGGAGAGTCCGTATTAATGTGTATTTGTATATATATACATATATATATACATATATAAAAACTTAAGAAGGCAGAACCAGATTCATTGTAAAATAAAATATAAAAACAATAAAAACAACAAGTGGTGAAGCTAAGAAGCTTTCGAAACTATCGTTTCTTCTTCAGGT
>JAAAKL020018841.1:0-10072 GCA_010016065.2 Carybdea cf. marsupialis auct. non (Linnaeus, 1758)
TAATTCACAGAGTAGGTTGCTCAGCTGATCGAACAGTTGAGCTCTCATACGTCGGTATCGACGGGAGAATCCATCCAGGTATGGAGTTGAGGGGTCAGGATAACAAAGGGGTGTTTGCATTTTAACTAATGCTCAGCAGTTTCAGAATACTTGGGGGCGTAGCTGAAACAGGTAAAGCAAATTTGTGGCGTCAAGCCGAAAAATGCTGAAATGAACTTACTTGCCCTAAATTCTACCTTAAAACAATGTGTGTCCTTAAAGCTGTACATCAACACTTCCTCTCCAACCCCTTTAAAAAAAGCACTTAAGTTTTACAAATTTTCCACCCATGCATTATAATACAAAGAGAAATACTTTTATCACAGAAAAACTATAATATTCGAGGTAACTCCTCCTATTCCAACAGTTATCAATGTACGCAGAACCCCCTGGTGCAAGAGTTACAGCAATCATACGCTCTTCCTCTCCAATGCGTCACTTTTGAAAGTAATGCATGTAAATAGAAAAGTTGAAAAGAAAGAAAATTACCACCATTCCAAACTTTCGTATTTGATCCGTTTTACCCGATAACCATTTGCAAGATACGAATGTAAAACAAGTTAAGAGTGAAATTTTAAAACAATTTCCGCAAAACCACTTCGTCAATGTAATTATTTTCATATGCAAAAACGATTTCTAATAGCTTGCTGCATTCTTCCTCTTTAAAAAACTATAAAAAGTCAAGACTAGTCCTACGGTCCTCTGTATGAGCCTTTACACCCCATGTACGTCTCCGTTGAGCAAATTATTTTATGGACACTGTGGGTGGATTTTCTTTCTTGCCATTTGCGCAAGTATGAAATTAATAACATTTTATATGAATGGTTTACCTCAGTGGCACGTGTAATTATAACTGTTTATGATCGATTTATGGCTATGAATAACCATCAACATTGAATTAAAGTTTTCATTGAGTTGCTCATTAGCCAAAAGTTAAGCGAGATACGTTAATTACTTTCTCACGTGGGAGTCCTGACTCTCACAGCTGACAAGGGGATGAGGCACATGAGATCTTCAGAATAATTATCTTTTTCGTGACTATAAAATAGATAAATGACATCTTCCTAAAGTATTGTAATAAAAAACGTTTCCAAAAGTCCCTTGAAGACATCAATAGTGAAATACAAAAAAGAGTGGATAATGTCTTGTTATAGTGATAATGGAAATGCAACGTACAGTTGAATAGCTACCCCTGACTATCTTAATCAGCTAAAAACCCATTCTAGTTATGACACTCTAAACTACTTGAAACTGTAGAAAATGACAAAAAGCTTAACACCTAAGGTACGACGTTCAAGAGATGAACTATATTGTAATTCCATGGGTATCATATACCTCATGCAATGCAAAATATGTGGCTTGCAGTACGTAGGGGAATGAACCACAAAATGGCGCGAACGATGGAACAATTACAAGACAAATAGTCGTAAGGCAAACAAAAACGAAGCCCACTTTCAACCAGAACTGTTCAGCCATTTCAAGCAGGTAAGGCATCACCGCTTTAAAGTAGATATCGAAGTACGCCTGATTGACAAAACTGACCCCAAATCACCCAAGCGCAGGGAAGAATTTTGGAAAAATAGGCTAGGAGCAATAGCACCATCAGGTTTAAACGTATTAGCTGTCCGTTAAATATTCTTCCATTCAATTAACGTAAGTAAAAATGCCACGTATTTAGTTTTCAGTTTATTGTAGGATAATTTTGTAAAGGAGAATTACTGATAAAGATTATTTCGAAACGAAAGATTTGTTTCCTATTGCTATCATCTACAAATGTACAAACAAACGGAACAGAAAGTACCTTTTGGTTGTAACATATATATTTATGACTAAATAATCGTTTTTGGTAAACTCTGAGTATCGAATCTTCAAAAACCTTTCTTCATTCATTCTCTATCCTAGTACATACATATATAAAAGATTGATATAAAGAGAAAAGATATTTATACATATACATTATTCTAATAACTTACAAGTGTTGATGTAAGTAGCAACATAACAACTCCAGCCACATTTCAGCAACTGCATTACAACAACGAGAGCTTGACAGATTCCTACACTGATGATAGTCTGCCGCAAAGTGGAATTCCAAGATTACACAAACTCATCAGGTGTGCTCCATCATGTTTTGTAAGGAACAGAGGAGATGAAACAAAAGATAGAGACAGTACTGTAGCTTGTTAACAATGGTGAGATAATGGCAGCGATAACAAAAAAGAACACACGTAGTATTTGGTTAATCAATCACCTAGAGGATGCTTTTTAGTTTACTTTGTCCCTCTGGAATAACTTTGTCCCTCTGGAATAACTTTGTCCCAGTGCATGGTAAAGACTTGAAATTACATATAAATGTAGTATATGAAATGTACAGATAGAAAATGTGTGAAAAATATTACTAAAAGTAATCCACAGCGTGTTTGTGGATCCGTATGTTAGAAACACGTCATCAGATACTCATACCCCCTGGTGCCAAGGAGGGGTCATATTGTAAGCACACTCTAAAAGCTGCGAAACTGATTACATTTAGTAGCTACTTATATGGGAGTTTCAGTTATGTAGATTGAGGGCGTGGCAAAGTTAAATCGGATTTGTTTAATTGGGGGCCGTAACAAAGTATCCGAATCCTACTTGTTTGAGTATTTCGAAAACGTTGAATCAAATCAGTATTCACAAACTGATTTACGAATGGAAACATGCAGGAAACTTGGGGTTTGGCAGAAATATGGCTCAGTAGACCTTGAATATAGTGTGAACCTAACGCTATGATTTGCAGTGGTTGGAGGTTGTGGTGGAAATAGTAGAGGTATGGTTAACAAGAGACTATTCACAAAATTTTCAGACTAAAATACCATTTGCAATTGATCTGATTCTTTCTTAGTAATGTCACAAAATAAATAAGCTTGGAACCTGAACATCCTTTCATGACTGCGACTTTTGTAATTGAAATTCAGTTCATCGATTTTCCCTAAGTAAGCGGATCATTTACAGTTGCAAAGTTATTCCAGTCGGTGTTCAACAATGATGCTCCATAACTGTCGAAGTTCTCACTTATGTAGATTTTTGGTGCCTTGGTACAACCCCCCTTTAGGCATATCCCATTTGAGGTTGGTGCGTTTTAACATGTAAAAATGGAACACCAGTACATGCAGCTACAAACTGATACCAGTCTTTGAGGATCGTGGGGGTGCATTGTGACCCTATCTGGCTCCTGGACTATATGTTTTAGTTGAGACAATAACCCTGTGCTGAACAATATTTCAGATGTCAAAGTGGTCAGATGATCTAGTTTCGCTTATTCCACTCAAAACGGAAGAGAGGATTGATGAAATGGCAGCGCATATCAAAGACTAACTAATCAATAAACTGAAGCTGTGCATATTTTACAGTATATGGTCATGGCACTACTTCCTGTCAAAGTGAATGTATAATCTTGCATATACTGGATTTATCAACACTGGTGATTTCCATGAAGAACTGTTCTTCTGCAAATTGCCGAAGATGGCCATCATAACGCAAAATGTATACGCTACTTTGTTCGGCGAAGGGCACCGCATATTTTAAACCTAGCATTAGCTGCAAGCAGGTTTCCTAAAAAATCATTACAGGTCATGCTCTTACACTTATCGGTACCGTAACAATCAAATATTTATTGGTGGGGGCTGGCTAAACCCCCCAATGTCCCATGGATTGACCAGGAAAAAACATAAAATATTTTAAAATTTTTTGATCATTTTGGAAGGTATTGGAGGCGCTATAGCCCTATAGCCGACAGGGGCTACGGTCATAATTGATACATGGCGCCTCTTCCAAGGCTTTTCAGAGATAGGATTAGTAGCTGATTAATATGACACATAGAGAGGTGTTACCAAGTGAAGATGGTTGAGCTGATAAAACTGAAACTCACTCCTGACGATCCATCTGTCAAAAGGATGAAAGGAGCAATGAAAAATAACTAAACATGATCAATATAGCGTGGAATCTATTGATGCCATTTCCAATGTTGTACTAAGTTGAATGTAGGGTCAATGCGATATCAGTAACTTTAACACAAGAAGGGAACAGGTCTTAAATTTGCGAGAGGTGAAACCTTCTCCTAAAGCTCACTAAGAACCAACCACAGACTGATATAATTATAGAGACATAAGAAGCACAGGTCTCGCAGTAAAAGTTAGAATGGTCCCCTGTCCCCAAAGTTGTTGAGTAATATGTAGATCACAATCACATTGACTTCCTATGATGTTGCAGTCATGGATACATTTGACCATTACTTCTGATTGGTTTATATTGGAGGCGATGTTGTAAGAGTTGAGGATTGGAAAGGGGGTGTACATGTAAATATGTTTGAGAGCCATTGCTGTATTTCAAGTGAGAAAGAGAGTATATAATCGATGTTTAAATCTGGGACAGGAGAGTGATCTAGAGCTTCCCATCCCAATAAAAGTGTAGCTCTTTTTGCAACCTCTGATTCTGGAAATATAGGAGCAAGAGGTGTAGGGGTACCAGAGTGTCCCTTGTATTTTAAGTAATCTTCCAGAACCTTCCCCGTAAATCCGTCGCTTGTATTGACATCCACTTTAATAAAAATTAAAGCTACCTTTTATCCAGTATGTGGCTGAACTCTAGCCAAATAGCTCTCTATGCACTGCACCAATCCAGACCTCGTTGTACTTTTGCATGTTTGGATGAAAGATATGACTTGGAATGTGTTGGAAAAGTCAATTTTCAGCTTTATAGCAAATTTTAGATTTTTCATAAAATCAGTTTTACCTAAAATCTTTTCGGTTAGTAGTATGCACTTTTAATGAAAGAACTTATCCTTTATACAAAGTCTTTAAATGCAAAGCCTTGTCTCAGACCTTCATGACGTCACTAAAGAAAAGTCCTTAACGTAATTATAGATACATAATCTCACAAAACAAAACCAGCCTAAATCCTTGGACCAAAGCATGTACATTTTGAATGGTTGATACCGAGTTTGCCAAAAAACGGATCCTCTTTCCTGTTTACTTCACTCTGTTTACAGTTTCAAGGCTATTTTCAGGATCTTTCAAATGATGCAATATATATTCAGGTCGAGCATTTACCAGAAGCCACCACAAACACTAATAGAAATTACCTGTGCTCTAATATTCATCTCCGAGTAGTATGTCTTATGTGCTCCAAGATTTCTGCATTCTAAACTCCAAGTTGTTTTTTTGTCATTCTCGATGGGTAGTTTGAGCACTATTCCGGCGTCAAAGTGTCTAAGCTTATTTGATGGCATTTATGATTCTTTTCCTTCAACTTTGGTATGCATTAGTCCCGTATTATTCACTAACTACACTTTATAATTATATCTTTGCTTTAACAAAGACATCCTCACGGTGTCTGAATTTTAGCACTGCCGTTTGCTGTGATCCAATAGAAGCCGCCTGTCGTTTTCGAATTGGGCTATTTACTTTCAAGAGCTGATTTCTTCATAGAATGAAGCGCATTGCATACGGTTGGTTGGCAACAGTCCAGAAAGGGTAATTATTGCCACCTATGGCAGTAATCGCGTTGCTAGACGGTCAGCTCAGGTAGTCTACATGATTACACTTGATAATGATCGACTGAATTCTAAATAAGATACCGTATGCCGAATAGATTAACTACTGCTAATTCCTCATCATGATTTGGAACAGAGAACAATGGTAACTTCTTTACCGACATGCTTTGTTGTCAAGGTTATCAAATCTCAATGAAAATCAATTTGAGGGACTCTATCACCGATGGCAAGCGATTCTTTTCTTCTACTGTGATTTAAAAATCTGCCAATTAAGATGATGTATAAAAGGATTATGGCATTATTGTAAGCTAGAAGTGACCAGGCTTAAAGCAGATCTGCCAAATCGATCAATCACAACACAGGCATTTTCAAACATGCTCGACAGCAAAGAAAACCGCATTCGCAAGCAAAACAAAATCAAACCTCACTAAAGGTTTTGGAGGGTGCCGGGCTCCTTTCCTTGGTCGAAAGAAGTTTCCCAAAGAACTGTGACGTCATGCATCCCTTATGAGATTCAATCCAGATCGTGAAGTGCTGTCACTTAAGAGACGGTATTCCCCCAATTGAAGTTGAGCCTTCCATTTACATAAAAGAGAATGGTGTAGAAAAATAACTATATCTTCAGTGCATAGAGTCTCGGGACTCTCAGGGCATTGGCCACCTCCCTTAAATCCAACACTTAAAAGCCTCCCTTTGATATGAACAACAAAGCCAATGATATAATTGTAAAAACATAGAAACGATATCACGGCCCTTTTGTATATCAGGGAGTCCTTTGCCATCAAATGTGTTGGAACTTGATGGTTAAAGTTTGAGTTGTTAGCAGTTACAATTATTAATATTTTTATTGTTGCCGCTCAGGTGCAACGTCTTTGATGATAGTCATTTAAAGATATCCTTGATTGTCATGATCTGACACATCGAAATGATCTTCTTAGAATACCTTTCAATCCATTATCTGGAAGTCTAAGTTGGGAAGCTAGACCTAAACTGGCCTGATAGTCGGTGGCGGTTTTAGAGGACGCGGATCCCTTGGCCGAAAACGTTTGCGGGGCCCTATGACGTCATGTCTTTCAAGGCAGTTTAGACATGACCGTGTTGAGGACGTTCCAGAGATACTTTATTGCCTCCAGTGGGTATAGTTTTAACTTTTCACTTATTCCCACAACAGTAATACGGGCATTTCAATACATACTATTTTCTTAGTATTTAAGTGCGGGGCCCCATTGAGGTGCGGGGCCTCGGGCCATGGCCCTGTCAGCCTCCCCCTAAAGCCGCCACTGCTGATAGTACGATCTTATGATCCTTTATCATTGTATAAGTAGGTCATTTGTATATTTTTTCATTACCGGTGTAGATCGACTGAAGAGAATCGGCGAAAAGCTTATCGATCAAATATGTCTACTTTGCTTCACGCCATCTTCAAAAGCCTGATAGCAGTGAGAGAGTGCGCTTGTTGATGCATCATCTATTCTTATGTACAATGAACAGATTGGAAAGTCATTTCTAACCTTTCTGCCTTTCCAGCAAATCAATATATAATTTCTAAGGGGGGGTGGGGGGTGTCAAGAAAACTCTTTTTAACCATATGGCACTGATTGCGTCATAAATACTTCCCTTAGAAGAGCACTCACGAACTGTAAACTCTGAACCAAATATCGAATCCCTGTCCCTAACACCGTTTTTTTAATTTCACAGTTATTTTCTTGTGAAGCCTTGTCATTGCATTTCTTAGTATTTTGTGTTGCTTTTCTTGTGAGAGCAAGTGATTGCTATTCGCTGTGGACCACTAAGTTATAATTCTACTGTGCTGTTTTGCTAATAGTGAATATTCTGGAAAATAGCGCCCCCCCCCCGAGGGGGAGAAATAAGGATATTTCAAAAAAGGGAAGAAACAAAGGGGGAAAAAGAACCCTTTTTTATGGCCTCGTATTTCTTCCATGATCTTTATAGCCTCCCCTTCTTACATTAAAAACTGTTATTTCAGAGCCCTAAACTAAATTTTTCTTGCGCTTCGCCAACTAGGGTCTCCGGCGTTTCCAATCTGACCCTTTAAGGCTTCTTTTGCAAATTAGTTGCAAACTTCCCGTACCTATCGCGTTACATTTTTGATAGAGAAAGCAATGTACAGTGTTTGCCACTGCAGCTAATACAGGTCATCATGGCAAGTCTGCGACAAAAATATCTTACTTAAAGTTCAGGATGTATGTTGTTACACAGTTAGGCCTACCATGTTTACCAAATCCGATTTGGGAAATCGAGTAGTATAAAAAAAATATGTGTTGATAAAGCGCAAAATCAACCTACAGATCAACAATTTCAAAGAGCATTTATGACATGAATATATCAGTTGCTAAATATGAGGTTGACTTAACAAGAAAACGGCTAAAAAAGATCAAGCGACGGGGGTTACCCCGTGTTTACCCGGGGGTAACTGCTCAATCCACCCCTCCATATTAACATATCCCTGCAAGCCAAAACAGGGAAGAAAATAAGAGTTACTTGGGTAGGCGCGGGGGGGGGGGGGGGTGAGATATAAGATTAATAAGCCAGAATATCCAACATTGGCCTTGATGTATGATTTTATTTTGGCTCTATGGTCAAATCGCTACCCATTACACGACATTCGAACATCAATAATGAAAAACCTCAATAATATCTTCTATCTTGTGACAACTGCATACCATCAAGAACAAGAACGTAAATGGGAACCTCATATTTTCTCTTTGATGCATTGCAAACTTCGCTGCTTACAAGACTGTTGGTAAGTGACCCTTTAACCACAATATGTTTATGGACAATAACACGTAAGATTGACCTGGGTTTTAGCACAAATCATGTCCATTGCATGTAAAATAGCTCTTGGTAGTCATTTCTATTTTCATAATCTTTTAACAGAAAAAAGAAACTTATTATTTGATTATAGTTATTCTTGCGGGTATAAAATGTAATTTAATCAAATGTGTTTTTAAGTACAAATGCATCCACTAGGAGCAGTGAACTGGTTGTCATGGCGCCAAATTTTGAGGTCAGTATTCCAGAGCGTATGTTATTATCAGATAATACGTTTCAAACGGCATCGTTCGTAGGAAATTCTGTTCACTCGTCCTCAAACGAAAGTTCATAACCTGCATTATCTTCAAGAACGTTTGACAGGCCTAATTAAGAGTTGCAGTAAAAGCTTGAAGCTTCCTCAGTTTATTATTTGTGCTATTACGCTTACCGTATTTAATAACCTTTTCAAGCAAATCACATGGGAACACAAAACAAGCCAAGAACATACTATTTCAATTACTAACTCATGATCTCTATGGAAAGCTATAGGTCCAAGTTAACTAATTGAAAGTTACTTAAGTCTTCAGTGATCTGATTGTTAAACAATTTCTCTAACAGGCAATCGGCACAACAGGCGGAAAACGCAATCATTGTATGTATGTAATATCCCAGGTAATAATCCCTACAGCAGCGAAATATTTGAAGAAAAACAAAAAACTGATCAATTGTACATAACGCTGGTGTTTCGCTGCACGTCGTACAACATTCCCAAAGCAAATAAATGACACGCGTTGCTCTTCTGCAGCACAGGAGAAAGGAACTGTTAGTCACTTCTTCTTCTGGTTGTCTCCTTCTCCTAAAGGAAAGCCTGCTTATCATAAAAACTGCATCCTACACTTGACGCGATTAACAGTTCCTAGCCCCCTGTGTTTCTTTTATCTTCCCACATTGCACATTCTGTCAGTTTTTTCTTTGCAGAAGAGCAACGAGTGCCATATTCCGGTTATTCCATTTCAGAATGTTGCACGAGATAAAAAGAAACGCCAGCGCTTATAACCTATACATTGAGCAGATTCTTGCTATTTTTTGCTTCTCACTTATGGCTAGTTTTAAATCTATTACCTTGGCCATATATTCATATCAATATCTCATGTTTTGTAACGAAATTAGGTTATTACAGTTTCTTAAGGATGAAAACGGAGGAATAGTCGAAATATGAGCATTCTCGTATTTTTGACTAAAACAGGACGCCAAAATTCTGGTACTGGAGTAAGTATGGACTTAGTTTTATGTTCTATTGAGATGATCATCATAGGAGTTTTTCTCGTGTTTGTCGTCGCTATTAATATACAGTTTTAATATGAACCGTGTATAGTTTCGAGTACGTGTGTGGTGCGCACGTTCTGTATTTACACGCAGCCTCGTTTCTATGCTGAATAGCCAGGAAACATTTGAAAAGGGTTGGGCTGTTCTTACATTCGCCATGAACATGCCGATCGGACATGTTTGCATCATTAGCTTTTTCATTACTTAGATTTGATTGGTTAATATTGGTTAGTTTTTTTCTTTTTGTAGTAATTACAATAGGAAAATGTTCCGTTGTAAAGTTAGACGCAGACGGAGACGGACTGATTGTATCTTAGAGTTCATGATGATAATAATAATAATTTTTTCAAACTCATTTATTTATTGGTAAAGGAAAAACAATACAGCCGGATACTCTCTAATGAT
>JAAAKL020018842.1:0-10072 GCA_010016065.2 Carybdea cf. marsupialis auct. non (Linnaeus, 1758)
GAGATGGGTGTGGGGGAAAGGCCGTGACGGGCGAGGGGGGGGGGGGGCCTTGTTGTTTTCGGGGTGGGGGGGTATTTTAGTTTTTGTTTTTTTTTGGTTTTGGGGGGGGGGGGGGGGGGGTGCTCTTCTTCTTCTTCTTACGAGTTGTACTATTTCCCTAAAAGAGTACGTTCCAGCGGACGACAGTAAGTAGTCCAGCTTACAAACTGATTTACGCACTATGATTAGTCGTACGTGTATTTAGGCACCACGACACGCTCGGTGATTTGGGATGACAAAACACTGTTTTGAATTGCATCTTGTTCATAAACAGCTTCTACAAGCTGAATTAGAGACCCTACTTATGTAGGTTAAATAACCTAGGATAGAGATATCCTTTGAAATGCCTACAGCATGTACCTGCTAGATGCCTCCGTCAATATTAGAGTTATTGATTTATTAAAAGCCATGCTTTACATCGCGACTTCTAAGCGTCTATGACACGACATCAAAAATTGGGCAGTAAATCTATTTCAGTGTCATGGACAGTGTGGTGGATCTGTTGTTTGTGGAAATCGATGCCACGACATGAAGCGATTTTCATTCATGTAATAGAACAAAAGACAATCATTTCGGAGTGATCTTCGGAAATTTTGCAAAGCGAGTTGTATAACATTTAAGTAATCTTTTGCGGTACGTTTAACAAGTTGTTGAAGTACGGAAGATGCACAAGAAGACCGGCGCTTTCAACTATGAATGAAGTCAGGAGACTATTCTAGCTACGGCGCTGCTTTGATCTTTCCTCGACTCAACAAACGCAACTCTTTATGTCATTATGTTGTATGCGTATCTATTTTGCCACCATACTACAAACCAACTACAATAGTATGTATATACACAAGCAAACTAACAACCCCCTCACCCCCACGTCCCCACCCCAGAAAAGAAAACAATCTAAAAATCAAGACCAAGGAAACTATGAGTAAAATTTTAATCAGGATAAGTATTAATGTAATGATATATTTATTTAAAATAATCTAAATTATTTTTTAAAAATATAACTAGATAAGTAACTTTTTTCTATTTTACACTTAATCACTCACTGTACAACACCCAATTTTTAAGATGATTGGGATAGCATCACAAGGTTTAAGTGTTTCCACAATGTTTAGGTACTGACTCAAATATCTTTTAATAGCTTGAACTTAAATACCACACATGTTACACAAACTCTAATCGCTAGGGGCATATTGTTCATGGCTCGAAGTCAATTTGGTCACTGAAATAGGATACATCAATGTTGCTTATAAATTGTTTTATGACACCTTATGACTTTAGTTATGGAAGCAAGATACACGACTCGACTTTTCTTCAGATCTAGGTTACCGTGACACTGGAGTGCTCGACCTTCGAGAAACATACTAGTGAATATTTACTGAAGCTCATGCCTACTTATCCTAAGACATTTTGTTTATTGACAGATTCTCATGTAGAAGAAATCAGGAAAATGGGAACAAAGCAGAGCCAAATGGAGGAAGAAATGAAGCATTTGTCCGGTAAGTTATGATGACCTTTATATCGGTGTTTAAGCGTGAAATTGAGTCTGGTCTCCAAATTAGGTGCCAGCTTTCTGAGAGTAAAAAGTGTGCAGCAGACTGCCGGCAGTTTTTGCACTGAAATCACCAGTTCCGGTAATTATGCAAAATTTCCTGCCTTCTATCAGTTAGCATCTTCTCCATCTCAATTGTTCATCAATTTTATCTTCATTATTTATTGGAGGGGGAGGGAGGGGCAGTACAACGACACACCACTTTACTTTCCTGATATTTTGGGGGGCGAAATCGTAAAAAATATCAAGATAAGTGCTCTTTTTACATGACCCATTTTAAACAAACTCACAGAAGTCATAGTAGTTTATAACCCAAGAAAGGTGCAATAAAATGGATATGTCGTATACTGTCATAACCGATTGTGTCGCATTGCTGTAGGACAGTGTGCAATATGACGTAGCTTTGGGACACTTGAGCTACCTTAACGTTGTTTTTGCCGAAGAGGCCTTATCATTTTTGAGTTTCTTTATTGTGGACGGGGGCAACAGCATCTCTCGCACTCATTTGGAGTAACCAAATCTCTCCTAACATTTTCAGTTGCTCCTCAACCGTGCTGACATTCCGCTGAGAGATCCGCGATTATTCGTTGTGGAGTATAGGAATCTCATCAGTTGGTCTGTGCTCTCTGTATGACCTAAATGTTATATGTTTCGATGGTAGCTACTTTTTATTTATTTTTTTAATTTGTTTTTGGTTTGATACTCGATTTCGAGCATAGCTATTAAGGCTCGATTATACGAGTATCGTTTCACTGAGATTTTCTATATGAAAAACTCCGATTTCACCTAATTGTAAACCCAAAAAAAGAATGGTGGCGATGAGATGTTCCTGCTCTTATCTCGTTAATTTCAGGCATGAAGCCTTTGCGCCAAAGGTAGACTATGCGCTGGAAATGCTATGACCCAAAGTATTGCCATTCCCTCTTTTCTCTTTTTTTACCGTCCACTTTTCCTGAACAAAGTTAGATATATATTATTAAAGATAAGACAACCACAGCATATCAAATTGTGATTGTTTCTTAGCTCACGTGTTTATTGTCACCATTTGTACATCTGGGTCATAACCATGACACTGTTTCAATGTGTACAAAGGGATCGTTGTCGTTTATTTCATATTTCTGCCAAAGGAAGACGTCGAGAATCTGTTGATAACATACAATGCAGTATGTAGTAAACCGTAATAATGGTTGCTGTATGCGCTTTTTGACTGGATTGTTAATTTGCTAAAAATGTGTAAAGTAACATATAGAGTACGCAGTGTTGCAAGATCGGGTTGGAGACCGCCATCTGGTTGATATGTTAATCTAGTCGATCATTAAAAACCTATTTTGTGCTACTTTTATTCGATATTTGGGTGACAAAGGGGAAACTCTTAGTTTTAAACTTAACTCCAGAATGCAACATTGTGCAATGCGGGTTATGCCTTAGCCATGAGACACATAGCCAACCTGAGAACTACGTATGAAGACGGGGAAAAATAATTCAATAAGAGCAAATTGAGTCTTTCCAAGTATTCATAACATAGAATGAAAAGTCCCATTCATAGCGATTTCTCGATTGCTTCTAAGGTGTAAGGTATACTAGTGGAACACGAGTCAATTACCAAGACCCATGAACATCTGAGTAACACAGTAAAACCATCAAACGTTTACTGAATACTTTACCTCCACGTACATGTTTCTATCAGAATTCTATTTGATAGGAAAGCCGACATGTACTTAGGTCATGATATGTGACTTTTTAGGCTGTTAATGAGTGCTTGTTGTCTAATTACTTCGCCCAAATAGAGTGGTTAATTTGAGGTCATACGATCTCTTCGTATCAAATCATTCACATCCAACTGAAACTGAGGCAGATTATACCCATTACGCCATCAATTGATGTTTGTATAGAAAAATAGCTTTATTGTTCAACAGGGTGGATGTCATTGAACACGCCGTAAACATATATCAACACCGTTATTAGGTGACACTCTTAATGACTTCTTTAATTAATTGTTTTGGTAGTTTTTAGGAGTTTTCATTTGTCACGCTCTGACTTAGTTGAAAGGAGTGATGTTTTTATGTTTGCGTCGGAAAGCGACTTGAGTGATTGGCGATGATAACATTATAGATCCTTTCCCTTGAATTATAACGTACTTTTCAAGTCGCACTTATACATGCAATCGTTAAATTACCCAGTATGCTGTGTCACGTAGTCGTAGTTAACACTAAAAGGATGATAGATAACCTCGAATTTATGCAGGGTGGTTGGATTATTGTCCTTACACTGCGTGATGCTCGTAGACAAAGTTCATTTTGCTAAATTGTCATGTTTGTCGATATCGGAAGTCTCTGACCATTAAACTGGAGCTTTTTTGCCAATGAAGGAAGTTTATTGGATGTAAAGGGAGAACGTCTTTAAAACCAATGTAATTTCGCGGTTTCAAAGTAGTTTCATACTAGCACTGCCATTACTCCTCCACACTTTCCTTATCGAGCTAAATGTTTCTTTCTCTTATTCCTATCGCTTTCCTCTTTCTGTTGATGCATAATAAATAAAGTCTTAAATGCAAATTTGAAACCCTAAATTTTTAAAACTTTTGTCATGCGATAGAATGACGTCTTTGTAGGGCCATTATGGTTTTTGTAGCACGGGAGTGAACCTGCAGGAGCGCGGAAGTCGAGAATACGCATGCAAGTTTTGCAACTTGTGATGGAGTCATTCTTATTTTGTATTTTACTCGACTTGCTCATTTCTCATCTTTTATAGAGGATTTAACCTTGGAAAGGCAGTTAAGGGAAAGGCTGGAACGTGAATTGAGCCGTTTGGGAGGTAAGATTCCTAAGATAGGGTTAAGGAAGAAACCACGCCGAATTTTTTTTTTGTCTCGCTGTGTTATTTCATCAGAAAGGTCCTCTACTGATAGTATATATTATTTGGAATAACGAGACTCAAGTGATGGAATAATAGATGGGATATTTTGAAAAGATTCACTGTTAGCATTATGTCATCACATTCTGTACGCTGGTAATGCCAGATTATGTTGTGTTCACGCTTGAGCAGATATTCCCCGTGAAGTACCTATTGGTCTTATTATTTGTTGTGGTACTCAGTAGAGGAATATGGTGTGTTTGTTGGTATATTGAACTGGAAGGGGAGGGGGAGCCAGTGTCTTATCAAAGTAACTCAAGCCGTAAGCTGAGCCCTCTCACATCCCATTACGGCTAGGGAAGTTCAGTTCTTACAAAGAGTTACGGTAGATTCACCAGTAACCGGTTTTTTGAGGCCTTGCGGCTTTCGTGCACGCAGGAAATATTTCCGATTATCTAAAATGCAACCTTTCCTTTTGATTTGTTTATCGCAATATTGAGACACAGATATAATACCGGTAAAGACTGCGTGCGCCCTGACGTGCACCCAGTGTTGAGAGAATAGTTAGTTTGCTGCACTTTGCGAATTTCGTTATTCAGTGCCATAGATATTATCAGATTTGCACATGGTGTGCCTAGAATTTACTAAACTATAAGCTTGACGGTGGTAATTGAATATAGAATCGGCACTGGATAGCAACCTATGTGTATTCTGCAGTGAACTCTTATGAAAGCTTAACTTTATTGCTATATTGCCTTTTCTTTCTGTCTGTCTATTCCAGGTATGCAAGAGTCATCTTAAAGTAGCATGCCTGTCTGGTAAACGGAATACGCATCTTTTGAATCTGCTTTCTTCGCTTTGGAATGAGACCAGAAATTAGAGATGCCGATATAACGTCAACATTCGATATACTTTTCACGAGTTCGAATATCAGATATGGAAAATGAGAAAGATGACAAAATCACAGGGGAACCAATAATTTACTTTAGAACCCTGCCTTGCAAGGAAATCGTTGGTGGGTGTTTTCACAGCTACGATTTCCTGTAATATGATGATTTTATCCATTAAAAACTTCAACCTGTTTAACATTCTAGCTATCGAGCGATAACAAAGACATTTTAGCCGTCTTTTGCCAATATCGAGTGACGAAAAATTCATCTGGTAGCATTTGTGACCAGACTGTTCCAGTGATTCTGTTCCAAATTTCGCTGCGCTACATCTTCAGTTCGCTTGTCTTTTGATCATTATCTTTTTACGAAGCAGTGATGACGTACGATGCTCCAGGAGGGGCCGCTCATGGCGGATTTTGATAGAGTTAAATCTTATTACTGCGGACCGGATTGGGCATTTTTACGATATCACAATACGATTGATTCTAAGAAAGTTCGAAGCAGCAGTGTGGCAGTATACGTTGCGTCACGTGATCTTCAGATAATGAGCGTCTGCGTTGCTTATTGGTTAGCAGATGCCTGTATCACCATTATATGTATAAAACAAATCATGGACATATCATTAGAAGTTCGTTGTCTTTCATCAACGTACAAGAGATTAAATAAGTATAAATAATAGTGACGAACCTCCCTGATCATCACGCCATGTCTCAGCAGTATGCTTTTACTTCCGTGCGAAGCAGATACTTGTCTGTGTACACGAATGCATTATATGAAGTCGTTGACCATTCCTTTTCTTATTTGCATTAATCAACCATTTTATCAATGTGATTATATATACATGTAGAAGACTGGATAGCCACCTTTAGTGCCTTCAATTTTCATGTCCAGCTGACGAATGAACGATTTCTTTGTAACGATTCGTCTCCGCTGTCGTGGAACTATCTCGTCGTCAGAAGAAAGAAAGATGGAAGAAACTGATTTATTTGTATATCTGATAACATATTACGTACGAGCTCCTTTATATTTAAAAACAATTTTATCATACCATGTTCATTACGCCTTTATTAAATTTGCTTCTATAGTAACAAAGTCACACATAGAGATTATTTAAGACAGTGAAGCGTTAGTTATACCTATCTTTGCCAAGGTGATTCCTAGTAGATGAGGGATTGTGGTAGTCAGACTGTTTCAGACAACAAGATTTTCCAAGGCGATATGTGAATTTTGTATACATTGATAGCCATTTTTCCATGATCCATACCAGGTGTAGTGATTGAACGAAGATATAGTTAGGTAAGAGTCCCTTAGTGATAGGTTTATTATGTGCTATACATGCCTGCCACGGAGCACAGAGAGAGTTCTAATTTTGTAAGTAGCCGTTGCGTGGTGTTATCATTAGAGTCGTTTAATAGTTCAGTATTGGCTCGGGAGTATGGTGTATAAAATCCAACGTAAAGGGTGTGCGGGTAGTATTTAACAAGTGCCTTTAGAGGTGCGTTGAGTGGAAAAGCTGTCGCTTCGATGGGAAAGGGTTTGAACAAGGGGATCCTACCCTATCAGCCTTAAGGAAAGTGGGAGTGTGGTTATTAGTCACCGTCGAGTGTAGATTTCAAGGGGCCCGTAACCTATTTACGTCCTTAGTGTTTCAGGCGTAGGCAGACTGTATGCTTATTTTGTAATGATGAGCAAATGCACAGCTGTCTCCGTTTTTACGCCCCACGCCCCTTCTAATGGTGATGTGCAAATCGTGAATGTACAATCGAAGAATTTCCAATCGCCCTGCCACCCATGCGACAGAGCTCCTGTCGAAGTTACGTGTCTTGATAGTCCTTACTTCAGGAGAGTACTTAACACTTTTTATCATCAGGGTCGAGGACGTCTCTCTTTATTGACTTAATGAGCTTACCATTCTCTGGTAGCCGCCGAGGCACAAACGGGTTCGTATTGCAGTATCAATCGCAACCAATAATTTGGAAAAAGAATTGAGAGTAAAATCTGAAATTTCGTTTGAAATACGCCTCCGAATAATGCCATCAATAGATGTGAAATTGATATTTGAATCCCCCATGATCTTACTCCATGTTCAGCCCAAGGGCCCATCAGATCTATTAGTTGTTAGAACTAGAGAGAAATTACAACCTCTCTTGCATGCAAGGAATTTGTTTTGGTAGGAAAACATGTTAGTATACTTGATTTTTCGCTTATTTTACCTCTATCAACATTTTGAGAACAACGTCTATTATCGATTATCTATCTATACGTACTTAGATATTTATATGCTTATACAAGTGTACGAACGTAATACCCTGTTTTAGTTCTTTTCGTAGATAGCATGGGTATAAGTCGTCGAGGTCCGTCCTAGTCATAACTTCAGGCGTCTTATCCGCGATTGTTTATCATTTTGATTTTCCCTTGATTTTATTTTGTAAATCTCGTAGGTAAATTCAGTACTCTACTCTTTTTTGTCAAAACCTAAGTTTGTAAATAAGTCAATTTTGTCAAGCCGTATTTTTTCGCTGGCTAGTATCCAAAACGCCAGCTTTTCTTCAAATTATACAAGGAGATCAACCAACGAGAGTTGACAAGAGACAAACTCACATTCTTTTCAACAGCACCCATACATCGAAGATCGAATTCACAGACACCTTGAGATAATGTGACGGATTTATAGAAGAAGAACGGTATTGTTCTTTTAGCTAATTTAACATCTATTTCAAATGTTATTTAATGTAATATAAAAAAGATGGTTGAGATACGATACGGATCAGATAAAAGATAAGTTTCAGATGATGTAACGGTTGATATTAAATATAGTAAACTAAAAAGTTAGCGTTCTTGAGGTTAGAACATTGAGTACACTTTCTAAAAATCTTAACCATATTAGTGAATCCATTTATGCGTTTCTTTTCTCTTCTCTATTGTCGATGTTAAAGACATTTCCGCTCACCGCGCAAACTTGAGGTTAGTAAGAAATTTGGTTAACTCGTTGGCGCCCGTGTAAAGCGGATAAGTGTTAAAGGTTTTATGGGAAATCAATTGCTCAGAAGAGAAGGAGTTGAGAGGGACTGACTTCAGTTCGTGTGTGGAACAGATACAAAGAGGGTATGAGCTGTATTTTAGTAAAGGAGACATAAATCATGTGGAGAGTAGTAGTATCGCCTTTGAGGTCATACAGCTGTTACAGGAGAGGGGAGAGGGAGGATGCCTCATTTTTGTATCAAGCGCTACCGAAATGAAGTGGATAGCGTATAAAGATGCCTTGACGTAAAGGCAGATATATTTTATAGCTTTTTGTTTTCCAGAGCCAGCAAATAGAAGCAATTCCATTCCTCTCCTTTGGCTTGTAGACGTTTCTTCTTGTACCGTTTTCCGAAAAACCTTGAACCAAAGAGGCTGGGCTAAAACCCTCCTGCCCATTGTACCCTGAAAATTTTGGCCTCTTGAACTCGTACGGGTACCCTTCGGGGCCTGAACCCCTCTGCCGTTACTCCGCCGTAAGATCTTTGTCCATTGTTCCCTTGATATGTATCATGATTTAGCATACTGAAGAACAATTCTCTTACTTGTTTGAACACCGAGAGGCTATTAATATGTTTCTCTACAGAACATTTAAGTTTAAAGCTCTGAAGAGGAATGTATTGGTGCTAAAACACTTTAAACAATATTCTGCCCCGTTTCAGGGCAAGAACTGGCAACAGAATTTTGCATCATTATTTAAATCCTAAAAAGGTAGAGACATATGACTATATGATATTTAAATCGTGTCTAAAAAGTGTTTTCATTTTGTTAATACATCAATGATTCGTTCAACAAACTGTTGTCTTTTCCAAAAAGTCTACCCTTACACAACTACTTACAATTCTCGTTATCAGTTTAGATTTGAAGGAGGGAAGCAACTTCAAGATTTTCTGGATGAAGCTAAGAAGAGGACATCCTGAGTCATATGCGCAAATGTTCACCAAACATATTTCATTTGAGGGCAACTTACAAAGTTCGTCCGAAGAATGAAAGGAGTAAATGAATCCTATGATAGTATAATGCTCTCTTTTGTCATAAATAGGAGTTGTGATGGCCGAAACAGCAAAAGAGATTTTTAAAATAAAAGCACGCAGTGGCCAGAATAACTTTTCCACAGGTCAGATGTGATTCGTTGGCCATAGGGTATGTATCACGGTTCTAGAAGCTGAGTTTTATACCCTTTTTGCATCATGATAGTTGCTGCTTGTCAATAATAACATAAAATAGTTTTTTATTCCAATTATGCAGAGTAAAACTTGACAAAATCGGAACTTTTAAATTGCCTTACTTCTTGACTTTCCTCATGTCCTTTTGTAGCTTTATTGGTGAATAATTATAGTGGGGTACGGCCCTTCTAGAGATGTTGCAACAGGGCATAGCATTGGTATCACCACATGGATCTCAATGTGTTCAATAAAAAATTGTTTAAGTAGAAAATGAATAGAAAGAGTGCACAGGAGTGAAATATCAAAAGCAATTTTTGCAATGCTATTACTATTACTACTAACTTTACTACTACTACTATTACAACAACTACTATTGCTGCTACTACTACTATTACTACTACTACAACAACAACTACTACTACTACTACTATTACTACTACTACTACTACTACTTCTACTACTACTACTACTACTACTACTATTACTACTACTACAACAACAACTACTACTACTACTACTACGACTACTGGTACCATTTCTACTGTTATAACTAC
>JAAAKL020018843.1:0-10072 GCA_010016065.2 Carybdea cf. marsupialis auct. non (Linnaeus, 1758)
CAAAACCACTAAATCAGGTCTTCTGGCTTGGATAACGTTATCAGTCTGAACACTGAAATCCCATAACAACTTCACATTATCATTCTCCGTTACACTGTCTGGAAGTTGATCATACCACTTTTCTGAACATTTTAACTTAAATAGCTGGCATAAATCCCAGTTTAGGGCACGTGCTATACAATCATGCCTTCTTTTATATTCTCTCTGGGCTAACTTCGGACAGTCACTAACAATGTGGTCTATGGTTATTCTTCTTCTTATTATTATTATTATTGTTAAGAACTGCTTAAAAATATCAGTTGTAGCCTAAAAAATATTAAATTTTCCCTCCCAAATAGGATCCACTAGTCGTTCTCACTTAAGAAATGACCTGCTGCAAAATTTTTCCCAGTTTTGATGGTGCCATCATGATATGTACACATATTAAGTGTCCCTATAATCTGGCATTCCGTTTAGAACAGCTACGAAATTTTGTAACGGTAGGTTTTTTGAGGCATTTCACAATGTCTCCCTAAATATATCTACCTCGTCTTCAAGGTAATACTTGGCTGAAAAGCATACTTTTACGAATGGTATTCCATGTAGACTCAGCCACTGATATTCCAGGACTTAACTTTTTTTGCTCCGAGTTGTGAGTTTCTTCGTTTAATCCTAAGTAGAAATCTTACTCAACCGTAATACATATGTGCTTTGTTTCTCCAACTGGATGATGTATAACTACCTTCTACTCTATTTTATTCTCTGAAATTATCATAGGTTATCGTATTCTCACATACCCAGGATCTTTATTCCATATATTTTTGCGACATGTGACAGCTCTACCATTCCTATTCTCCTCAGTGAGAGAATTTAGATTTAAGTCGACCGTTTCAAGTGTTTATTTGCGCCAGTGTTAGTAAACTCGATCACTCCATAGCTAATGGAAATAGCTGTCTTTATTATGTCGTACTTCTACTACTCTACCGGCATTTCGGTCATCCCCAGGAATCCTATCCACCTTCTTTTGATTTTGTCTCACCGCTTGAAAACCTAGTAATATCTGAGGATGCTAAACCGCACAGAGATAAGCACTATGAAACTAGCTCGAGACCAACACCTAATAGCATGCAATGCAATGAAGCCTCAACTCACCACTGAACAGATAACAATGCAGTAAGTTGCAATATTTATATGAATTTTGTACCAGTGATTTTTCTACTGTTCAAAGTTTATTGTTATATGGTGCAAACACATGGACAGTAACTAATACTTTGGCGGCAAGACTGAATGGAGCTTACACAAGGATGCTGAGAGTTGTTAAAAATGTATGCAGGACTTCCAAAAATATGTGATGTCATCAAAGAGCAGAGGACGAGGTCCAGCGGATACTGCTAGAGAAGCAAGGAAGAAGTTATTTTAAAACTTCTTCTTTGGGAGCCTCTCCATGGAAAACGATCTAGAGAATGACCATCGCAAACATTCGTAGATCAACTTGTCGAAGACATCAACATGCCAAAGAAGGCCCTGCTGCAGAAATGAATGACAGAATCCTCCGGAAAGATCGTGTAAAGACAATCCGACCGAGGTTGACCCGGTATGGTAAGGTAAGTTCGAAGCACAGTGTATTTAGAACCTTGGAACTAGCACTGTTTATATCTAGTAACGACAGTGTGCAATATCAACAGATTGTTGCAAAGTTGTTACTTTCCTAACAAAGCAAAAACAAGTCACATTCAATAGCATTTTCTCATTTAAACATTTTTTAAATAAAACGAAAAAACATCACCTGGAGGGTAGTAGGCCTAATGTTGGCCCCATTGGAGGGGAAATTTGGCTGCTTCATACAGCAACGAGTAAACACGAGGAAGGCCTTAGATTCGTCCTAAACAGGACAACCAGGAAGCATCAGTTACTATGTAGCCATAAGTGGGGACTGACAGTAGCCCAACGCAAATGTGGCAAACGCTCGCTACGCCTTACCAAATGTCAATTCCTGATTTTGCAAAAGACTAGCTATTCGACAAGTTCGCATTTCGTCTATTCACGATAAAGGCGTTTTCTTATCCACCATATGAGGCCACTATAAATTGGACTCTACTTTACTTTTCACCACTTTACTGAAACAGAATCCAAAAAGTTTGTTTATTCTACAGAACAAAATAAAACTGCAAGAAGTGGCTAGAACACTTTTTGCACTGCAAAGCGTTCCCCGTCTGACACTCCTCACAGGACAAAATCCTCAGAATTAAACATGTTTTACACCTGGGCGGTCTATTTGTCAGTTTCATCGCAATTTCGTAATGACATCGTTAACCCTAGTGAGAATAGTTGCAACAGGGTATGTTGTCGAATTTATATTGAGAATCTATTAGTTGTTTTACACTCTCCGTCTCCGTAAACATAGCTATCACGAAATGACGGATTGAAACCCCTTCGATTAAATCGATGACTACCTTTGAATCTGCAGTGAAAGATAGAAAAACCAATTTAAATTCTCATTACGTGAGAAATATGTTGTTAAGTTCTTTGAATTGTGTCAAGACATTGCTAAAATGCTGATGTTATTAGTATAATTTTGAATGAATCCGTTCGTTAGGTATAATCATGGACTTCTAAATATTAATATTTAGAAGTCCATGGTCTAATGCACCACCGGACTCCATAAGAGCAAAATAATTTTGTAAAAAAAAAGGCTTTTCTCTTTTCTGGAAGTATTCAAAGGTATTATAATCTTTATTGCCTGTTTTGAATATTAATAATGGGGCCATCAGAGGAGAAGGGGAAAAAGGCCGAAGAGAAGATTATTAGATGCTGTAAAGGAGGATATGGTGGTTACTGGTGTGGAGATGGAAGACGTCAACGACCGAGCATGATCCGCTGACCGAGGATGATCCGCTTTGGCGACCTCGGAAAAGGAATAAGCCGCAAGATGAAATTGCCTTTCTTGAAAATAGCGCTATTTTGAAACCGTAACGTCGGAAACAAATCTCATCGTTTATAGAGGTGATTTATGATGAATAAATTACTCCCATCGGTTACGGCTTATTAATTTGATTGACTGTGGCTCCACGTACGCAAATATCGGCACATTTAACACTGAAATGAAGGATGTAAAAATGCTAACTAGATCCTCTGATATACATAACAGCATATCAACACAGTGATCTATATATGCTAATTGCTTCGCAAGTGACTGCATGTGCGCAGAGTTCTAGGGTGCCGATAATTGTTCTAGCAATTACATCATCTACAACTAAGAGAGTGGGCATGCGCAGTAACAGCTCGACTCAACGATTCTGGCAAGCGTTATAAGGCAAAGCCCATAGTTAACAACTATGACTACTGGTCTAGGCGCAATCGAAAATGAGAAGAACGGCATGAACACAGAGGACTAGTTTGCCGGTCGATTAAGATATTTTCACGACATTTCAAAGTAACAATAAAGCTTATCAGGGTGACAACAAACAAATGGATTCTTTTACAACATTGTCTACCATCCCTTCCAAATCTTTGACTGAATCACCAGCAATATGTACAGGTGTGAATTACGAATAGTTGTTAATATCTTGGGTTCTCAAAAATGTGCGTACCCTCCTACTGAAGTAGAAGTGATCAACGTTCCCTACTGTATACCCAAAGTGAGGCAAATCGAAAACGAGGGAACTCCATGCTCTGTTAATAGAAAATAGTCTACAAAGTGTGTAGCACCTTTAATAACTTACGTACGTCCTAGAGCAAATTTATGCATCCGTACTTGAAAGGGTCCAAACTACCCATCAAATCTTAGTAAGCAGCCCTAAATGATACGAGAACTATCTTAGGATTACATTCCAGGTATTAGGCAACACCCCACCAGCTTGCACCTTCACGTCCATATCTAAATGTTGGTAATGGTACTGGCATTGGCAATGAACCACCTATCAACAGAAGGAGGTCATGAAATCTATACATCTTGCCCAGCGCCTAAATAGGCACTCACAATACCATAAAAGCTACTTTCTTTCATGATGAAGGACAGCTGTCATAGAAAGTGTCACTGGTATGAGTATGCTATCACCTCGAAGAAGTGATTGGTACCCGCTCGAAAGAGTCGGATGACTACGTTGCTTCCTAACCAGGGAAGGGGGAGCAGAGGGATGGGGCGGCATGGTCTCCCAAAGGTTTGCCAAATCTCAAGAAACAGCCCTTTCCACACAATGACCAAAGGCACCTTAGTGGAACGTGGAAAAGAATTGAACCCAACCTTTTTTGCCCCTATAATCTGCTTTCATTTCCCCTTTCGGTGCAAATACTCAACTAAGAGCGCTATCACGATTATAGAAAAATTAGAATTAAAGAAAATATTTATCGACACGCTGATTTAGAACGGAGATTATGAAACATAGTCTCTGTTTAGAATATGCAGCTTCATGGTGTAGGAAAAAGGCCCCTGGTGCTGACTGGCAGTAGGGAAGGTACAGTTATGCATTAAAATGGCCGCGTAAAAAGGGCATATCTTACGGCGGAAGAAACGTAAAGAGAGAGGATACTGATCTGGATACTAGCAAGAAGAGAACAAAGGCACTAAATGCCAATACTCGAATCAAATGGGTCCACTCTATCAATCCAGATGACTTGCAGTGACTAAGGTGGGTTAGAAAGTTTTAGCTTTCGGTTTTCTTTATCTATTGAACTTGGATACTTAAAGTGTAACCCAGTGTTACAGCATTTATTTCACAATACTTCACACTTTTGAAAAATCTTGAAGTACATTTTCTTTATTGTTGATGCTATAACTATATTGTACGTTGTGCATTCCCTATACATTTCTTATCGAGTTCCCTTTGTCGAATCAGATGCCAAAGCACAAAACAGTTTGACATCCTTTGATCTACGTCGGAGTTGTACTTCGAAGACTTATGTAAGGGGAAAGTGAAAAATGTCTACATACGTAAAACGAGGGTCGCAGAATTACGCCATTCTCAAGGGAGTAGAAGAGAGGGATTCAGACCTGCTCCATATCCAATAAACACGGCCGAGGAGTGCTTTGTACTCACAAAAATATTCAACTATGCTCAACAAGAAATGAGGTCGTAACATACTTTGGGTAGAGTTCATGATTCTCTGATACCAGTTCTGTTTCTCTACTCTTGTTGTTTGCTCTATTTTATACTACAACGATGAAGCTACAATGGGGCATACGTTAGTAACCAAGACACCATTTGATTATCAAGAACCAGTGTCTCATCTGCACCGGGCGGGGAGGGGGTTGGAGGGGGGAGGCGGCTCTGAAAAGGAGGCTAGTGTTGATGAGGTTATCCATGGATTCCGTCGACCCACAGTTAAATAAGCAAGTTTGTTGATGCTCGCCTGCTCGCCCTTACCTATGGAGACGGCCCCATGGTTTGCAAGGTTTCTCTCTGTCGGTTCTAACAAATTATCTCAAAGCGTGACCCCTGTAAAGGGGTGAAATAGATTATGGCAGCGTAACATGGAGTACGGGGCTGAAAATTTCTGAAACTGGCGTGACGAATTTTCTGAATAGCCTTACCTTTTATCAAACAGTATACATTGGAAAGAATTCCACGTTTACATGTAAAATCAACCAAGACAACAGGAGGCGTCAGGATAATCAGAGAAAAGGGGGGGATTCACCCCTTAACTGCTAAAAGTACGGCTCCGACTGATAAAAGGATGTATCTATGAAACAAAACTTTTAAATGAACTATAAAATACCGTGAAAAAATGTCATTATTTCTTATTACCTATTATTATATGTGCGATGAATGATAGCGTAATCAATAAATTAATAAAAATAATACCAAATTAACTGTACAAACTGAGTTACACAAATGCAATCATGTTACATTAAAATGAAAAACAGGCAATGTTCTTGGAACTATTACCAGGAGTACGGTATAGACCTACTCCTTTGTCACGTTACGTTCTATCGAAGTTACTCCTCCAATCCCAGTATGGTTGTAAAGGCATATCATGTCATTGTGAAACTAAGAGCCGTCGAACGCTACACGTGCCGCATTCGGTACCCATAAAATTACGTCACAGCCGACAATCAAGCGGTCTCAATGCAGCTACAGAAAATTTCGATAACAAAAATTTCACCTCGTGCAGCTTACGAAGTGCAGTCATTCCTTTTCGCTTCCTGGCCAATTCTCAACCCTGGGTTTACTACTAGCAGTTGGAGTCTTATATTAAAAAAGCTCAGTTGAGCAAAGAACAAGATGATAGTTATCATTTCAGTTACGTTTGGTACCATAAGGCAATGATAAGCGAAACGATTTTAGACTAACCTGTGGAATTGTTGTCATGGATATGCGGTGGGAAAGTATGACGTCATGATTTTGAAAATGTTCGAATTATGGGAAAAATACTCAATTTTCACGTTTACCTTTAAGTAAGAACTCCAGTGGCCAAAATTGAGAGTGTTTCCCTTCCCAACACCGAGATATCAGCATTAAATGTTTTAAATCCCTCTAACTTAACCTTATTATTTGATGCTGGTTCCTAACGTAAGGAACCAAGGAATAATAACAGAATTTTGACCAGAAATGTTTGAAATTCAAATGCTTCTAGATTAAGTACTATAAACACTACAGGTCTGGTATTTTGGGAAACAGACTAGTCCAGGGTTGCCTTTAGATATCTAGAGTCAAATCTTACTATTTCCCAAACTTTTGATTTGTGACGTCGTCACTTCCCCAGCGCATTAGTTTGAAAAGTCGGCCTCTTTTGATGTTATTATTGATGTAGCTTCTAGACACTAGCTGCCAAATGGCTTATCACTAGAAGCCGCACCTAGAAAGATTGGTGAAAAAAACCCCTACAACCGTGGGAATTTAAAGTACACTACATACAAACGCCTTTACGAACTCGTAACGTTTCGACGGCCATAAAGAAATGAAGTATCAGAAACAAGTCTGCTACAACGGTCCTTAAAAGAGCAGGGAAGGATAGTTTGGTCGATTGGGTAGCAGGGGAGACTATAAAACCACTTGCAAGGAGAGTAAAGGGTAAAGAATTGTTCCCCTAATATTATTGTAACCAATCTATTTCACACAGTGTACTGGTATGAAAAGATCGTTCACAAGAAAAATGACGCACTATACAAACTAACTTAGTTCGTGCATAATAAAACCTTTCTCTGTTTGTGTTCCGTTGTGGGGTGTGAAACGCTACGCAACAGCACAAGGCATCAATATCTGGGGGCAGGATATCAACTAATAGGGTCTTACAGGTCAATTACAAAGCATGACACGCAATTTATACTGTCTATAGTTATGTAGTCCTATTAGTAGAATCGAAGTAGGTTGATATTATGCCCTTCCTAATTGAATTGACTTGACGTGATCGAGGATGTGAAACCACTTGATACTGCAAACTAAATGATGTGAAAACCAAGTCATATCTCCGAACACTTTAACAAAATCTTGTGCAAAAAGATCAGGGTAAATTTACCTCCGAACAAAAAATCTCTTTCGAGTTCCCCAACAGTTGCAACTGCTCTGACGAAAAGAAGGCTTTACTCGCATGGTCAAAGCGCCACCAGACGGATATGTGTCAATCGAGCCGAACACTTACTCAAGCGGGCTAGATATCTGCGCTATCCTTTACCCAACCAAAGCATCTGTTTGCCTTGCCTAGCCGAATATCTGCACAACGGAGCATCAAATGATAACGATGCTAAGGGTGAATTGCCCTTACGTTGCTTACACTGATTAACACCCACTGGGAGAGAAAAGCGCATATTGATGGCCTGACAGCTGACAGCTTTGGGTGCCTGAGAGTCTTTGTAAAGATTTAACAAAATTGAAGAGAGATAAACCGGTGATGGGAATTAACAAGCAATCAACTTTAAAAATTTCTCGACAGGGCATCAGAACTCCTAGAAACTGAGCAAAACTGGTTCCATAGTAATGGTCCCTATTTTATATCGTCTGGAACGCATTTCCTTTTGTAAAAAGTTATCGCTAATCATCAAGACTAGAAAATATCTGGGAAGAGGTCACCTCATTTGGTGACATCTATTATGTGCACAATTCATAACTTCATGATACTTCGCTTGCATTGTGAAAGTAACGATTCTGTAGTTTCCTTCCGTGTACCAGGCTAAAATGTTCCTGCAAAATTGGCAAAAAAACACCTCTCGTGAAATGCGCTCGCAAGTTTCAAAATTTGCGAGTCAAACACGAGAATAAAACACTTTAAGGACACTGATCTCTAAAAAAGACTGGGTCGAGCTTCCTATTGTTTCCCACAGCGAAAAATAGTGATCATGAGTACTGGCCCCCATTAGTTAAAATGGCGAAGTAATGCCCGCCATGTTACGCAACATTGTTTATAAAGCTTTGTGTGACGGGGACTAAAATGGCGCCCAGCGACTGATTTTACTTTGACACGGAAGATGCTCGACCTAGTGTTCATTGGAGATCAGTGTTTTTGACTCGCGCGTTCAAGTTCATATGTGAAAAAAAGTCATGTCGAATGTTATGAGGCAGAAAAAGTGTCGTATTAGCACAGATCGCGACTGCAAGAAATCGTAGAGTCTAGGGCGCAAACTGATCTCCCATCCGTACACACGCCGTTAACTCGAATAAAGTTCCTAATAAAGTAACAACAGTGTAGTCATGTTTACTTCATAAATATAAATCAGTTAATATCCGGTTAAAAATTGAACCTCACAAGATTATCATCCCGCGTGATACTAATCATGTATAGATTAGCAGATTCCCCGAGTCCTTCCGATACATTTTCTTGTGCTGTCTTACACTGGAAAAAACCTTACACTTCAAGTAGAATGACGGGATTCAAACGACTCTTTCGTGAAGTTAAAAGAACATGCTTGCATTGGCAATCTGAATACCATTCCCTTCCGGGGGACGTATGAATTGACAAGTGAAAACTGCTACTGTAAGTCAGACAGTGAGTGAAGTTGCGTAATTCTTCGAATGCTTCGCACAGTAATATTTTTCATAGCAATCTCTCAATGAGAGCCAGTGTGTAGCTTGCATCGCTATGTCTTGAGACTGACGTTGTTCTGCTTACAGTTTCGTGTACTACTCCAGTTACTGCAGAGTTATTCAAGTAGTAAGATCGCAGTAGTGCAAGCCAGTTGTCAGAAGACTGCTACCAGCGCGTGGTCTTCAATTTGTTTTATACATCTACTTCGTATTTCTGATCTTCGGCATCGACATCGATTCCCTCCTTCTGTCGCCTAGCAAAGTTGACGAAGATCTGAAGAAGAAAAACACAACAAAAAACAATATTGAAAATGCACGTCCTCTGCATCGAAGTTAATTGACATTAATAGTCCACTTACATTCTTCTTTTCACAATATTTCTTTTCCGAATACATGCACAATGTGTCTTTCAATACAGACTCTTCTCACACTAGCAACCCTTTAGACGCTCAACCTCCTCTTCTGAAAGAGGCGCGACACTGTAGCCACACAGTGCCAGATATTTTAACTGGGGCGCATGACTGTCAGTTCTTATCCTATTCGATACCTATCTAGTACTAAAATTGCTCTTCTGGCGAAAGTAGTGTCGTTTCATCCAATGGATTTAAGTTTATTGGTACACTTTTTCGGCTCCCAATCACTACTCCTAAATAAATGCGGATGGAAAGTGATGACGTCACAAATCAAACGTTTTGGAAACAGTACGATTTGACTCCAGATATCTAACGGCGACCCTGGAATATGCTGTTTGCAAAATATCATACATTTAGTGTATATAGTGTTTAAACTAGAGGTGTTTGAATATCAAAAATCTCTGGTCAAAACTTTGCTAATACTCCTGGGTTCCTTACGTCAGGATCCAGTATCATATGATAAGGTTTTGTTAAAGAGATTTAAAGTTTGAAAGCAGATATCTTGATGTTGGGAAAAGGCAACGCTCTCAACTTTGGCCATTGACGTTCTTACTAATAGGACAACATGAAAATTGAGCATTTTCTCCATATTTCAAACATTTTCAAAATTGTAACGTCACACTTCCCCTCTGCATAAGATGTTGCCAAATCCTCGTATGTGTCATATTCTTCAGCAACGACAATGTGAATGTCAAGACATTACAAACTATCTGGGTCCCGTAA
>JAAAKL020018844.1:0-10071 GCA_010016065.2 Carybdea cf. marsupialis auct. non (Linnaeus, 1758)
CCTCTTGGAAGATCAGGCCATGCAGTTGTTAATGTGACTATGAATTTCAATGCAACCATTCAGAAGGATTCTCCACTTCCCCGAAAGCCCTTTCCCTTTGGAAGGGTAGATTGGGGCGTTTTTTTAAACTACTTGATAGATGCTCCTTGGTCATCTCTATTTTCTGAGGGAGCATACAAAGGGGCCTCTCATTCAAGTGATTGGATTCAAGGAGGTATTGATGCTTTTATAAAGATAGTTTTGGATAGTGAGTCGTCTAATTTGTTTTCGGTAAACTCCGGAGTCCCCCAAGGTTCTAGTTTAGGCCCCACACTTTTTCTCATTTTTATTGATGAGCTATCAGATTCTGACCTGTGTCAGCTTGCAATTTATGCTGATGATACTACTTGATATTCTAGTTGTAGTAGAGTATTACAAGTGTCCTTCCAGGAAAAAATGGCTTCAGAACTTTAATGTGAATTAAACACTGTTGTAGAGTGGGGTCAAGTGGAAAGTGACTTTCAATGCTAGAAAGACTCAGCTGGTATCTATTGACAGAACTCAGGATCCGTTAAAAGTGCCTCTTAGCATGAATGGCCTTGTTCTTGAGGAGATGTCATCGTTGAAGCTCCTTTGCATCTCTTTTACTTTAAGGCTAGAATGGGGGCCCTACCTGACTAACCAAGCTAGGTCTGTCGCAAGGACGATTGGGGCTCTCTTGCGATCTGTGATCTTCACATTACGTTGTGTTATACCTTTATAAGGTAATGATCAGACCTTGCGTGGAGTATTGTTGTCATCTTTGGCCTGGTGCACCAAAGTGTTATCCTGACATATTTGACCGGCTCCAAAAACGAATTTCTGGTGCGTTTGGGACTGAACTGGCCTGCACACGTCAACCTCTGTCTCACCTTAGAAATGTTGCATCTTCAAGTCTTTTCTACAGGTACTACTTTGTTAAATGGTCCTTTGAGTTGGCTGAGTTGCTTCCTCTTCTCCTTATCCACTACATATACTGAATATACTAGGTATACTGAATCTCTGCATGACTTACCTGTTTTTGTTCCAAAAACAAACAGAGATTTCTATGCTAACAGTTTCTTTCCTAGGACTGCCAAGATTTGGAACAAACTCTCTTTTCTTCAAACTGCTTTCCTCTTACTTATGATCTTGACACTTATATATTTAATGTCAATCGCCATCTTCTTGGAATTTTGTTTTTCTTTAATTCGTCTATTTTTCTTTTTACTTTCTGTTTCTACTTCTTTCAAAGTATCTCTCAAAGTACCCTTAGTTGTATTGAGTGAAAGATTAAAAAATGTTGATGCGCCGTACAATTCGTTTCGGCAATGATGTCACTTGGGTTCAGGACATGGGAAAACATGAAGCTCTTTAAGACATAGATTATAGAATGATGTAATTCATGACAGTCTAGAACTACAAAGGGAAACAGGATGAAGATGACGAATATATTCGTGATCTCTTGCTATAATTTTTATGTTCCAAAATGCTGCTTTGGAATCTGAATGGAATATTCAATCCATTCTAGGTAGGGGCAACTACATAATTCGTGCTCTTGCATGCAGAGCATAGTAAAAAGTGAAGTTATTTTAACAATTCTTCGACAACATGTTTGCCGTCTCTCTATATTTCTTTCACTTACACATTGGGGGCTAGAGGCGTTTGTTGTTGTTGATTTTGTTGTTGATATTGTTTTTGATGTTGTTGATGTTGTTGTCGATGTTGTTGATGTTGTTGTTGCGGATTATCAGACCTTACTCAAACATAGCTGTACTACAGGTTTTTAAATGTCATCTGCTGCTTACCACGAGCATAGTGACAAGCATGGGCAGTGATGAGCCCTGGTTTGGACTCAGTTCTGTGAAAGTCAAACTCTCCAATCGAAAATGAAGGGTAATGTTTATCACATGATTTTAAGTGAACTAGAGAACTGATGTGACCCAAGGACTTAAATGCCATAGGTACACCCTTTGTTTTCTACGTCATCATGCGTTATAGCGTGCGCTGATGATGACAGGGAGAGATTCTCTATTATTATTTGATTTGTCTTCTCTTCTTCCGTTGTCTTCATACTGTGTCTTGCTACTTCCTACCAAACATTAAACAAGAAATCAGGCTAAACAGAAAAGTAGCACTAAATTGTATGAAGAATTGTTGGTAACTTATATTTCGACTGGTCAAGCCAGTCTTCCTCAGAGTACAGCCGCTCAGCTTGGTACAGCCGTTTTGGATTCTCTTTTGCTAGCTTAAATTACTTCCTACCAACCTGTTATGAGCGTCCTGTACACCATCCTTGCCTTCCTAATGACGCCTTATGTCAGGTAATATCTGAACTCTTTATCTCTGTCAAGTCACTATGTCTTAGCTCCTCTTGTTCCTCGAAGACTTCCTCATTTCAATACGATGTGATCAAACTACATGTTGTACAACACCGTCTCAACGTAGATGCTCCGTATTACGTTGCCCAAGTATTATGTTGGCCTGCGGTCATATTTGTTGAAGTTTACGTCTGTGTGTGCGCCGAAAAGAACTACCGCCAAAGTACTCAAGTTCCCGTTTATTTGCGCCAGCTGTAATTACTTCAACACGGATCAAAATGAAAAGTATCAGACTCGTTCTAAACGTAGATGCTCCGTATTGTGTTGGCCTGCGGTGGTATTTGTTGAAGGATACGTCTGTGTGTGCGCCGAAAAGAACTACCGTTAAAGTACATAAGTGCCCGTTTATTTGCGACAGCTGTAATTACTCCAACACGGATCAAAATGATAAGTATCAGACTCGTTCAAAACACCAAATGTTTAATGTGAGTCACACAGTATTTTTGATG
The DNA here is from genome assembly GCA_010016065.2 of Carybdea cf. marsupialis auct. non (Linnaeus, 1758). Lineage (NCBI taxonomy): Eukaryota > Metazoa > Cnidaria > Cubozoa > Carybdeida > Carybdeidae > Carybdea > Carybdea cf. marsupialis auct. non (Linnaeus, 1758). The sequence goes on from JAAAKL020018844.1 coordinate 2,828, forward strand.
ACAGATAAATTAGATAACATGGTAACGGTACTTGCTTTTGCCATAATTCTGCTTAATGTGACTGCCTGCGGAATTCTCATGTAGATCTATCTATGTAAGGAATACGTCGTTTTTCGAGGTTGAATTTTCTGGTTACATTGGGTTTCTACATCACGTACGGTCATATACGGTTCTTTTCTTCACATCGTGTGGCAAATAAGTTTGATCTGCCGAAGCGAGACTTACATTACTTAGCGGTTTATGGTTTCTTTAATGAATACCCTAGCGATAAAAGTAAGAGGATCTTAATATTTCATAAACCTTTCCCTTTAACATCGTGCTTACACATTTGTTAAGCTTTTCTTTAACTAGTGTTTGCGTACTGTATTTTGTTGCTTCGTTTTGCATGTGTCGGTGTGAGTAATATGAATTATGACAAGTATGTAAAACGACGCACATGTTTCCGGCTCCCGCCGCTGCATATGGACATTCATCTTTACGAAATTTAAACGAAATTTCTCTCAGTGCCATTCGGTTTTACCGGGAGAGGGACTGTCGTCTGACCCATTCTTCTGGCCAAATCCCACTTATCATTTCAAATTCTCCTTTCTCGATAAATTATCATGTATTTGTATTGCGTTCTTTACATAAATTAATATTTCTCGTAAATATCAGACAAGAATGTTTTCGAAGAACCCTGATAGTTGCATAGTTCTAACTTCTTTTGTACAACCTGTCTTTTCAGTGCCCTATTGAATGGTTTCACTACGGATGTGTTGGTCTAACAGACGCTCCAAAGGGCAAGTGGTACTGTCCGAACTGTGCAGCACAAATCAAAAAACGGAGAGTGAGATAGCGAATGTAGCATTTCGTTGGGATGTACCTGACGTTAATTCAAATAAGTTGTTTAATTAGTAGTAATGCCGTACATGGTGAAAGACTGCCATTCGCACAGGGTTTCCCCATCATTTATACGCTGTGACATTATGGTTTAGTTCGACATTGCGCCAAGGATATAACACCAACTAAAATTGAAGTAATCAACTCTATCTGGAGAAGAGAGTGACCCTGTAAAATCTTGAAGTTCGGCAAGTATTCATGCCATGCTATACCCCATTCCCCTCTCCCCAACGGACATCTCTTTCTCTTTATCTGATTTTCAAATTTGATCTCAGCATAACACAGAACCTTTTAAAAATGCCTTAAATCGCTGTTTGATTATAATTGAGGTTTGAAACCAAAAAGAGCAGGAGGTAACAAATGTGAGATCATTGGTAAATTTATTGTATACATGCAATGTATATTACCTTTGTTTACTGAATAGTACTGTTACTTGTAGTCCTGCGTCAATTTTGTTTTCTTGTCTTCCCCTACCCCTTCCCGTTATTCACACTTGGTTTACGAAGTTGCTATACTCTTGCCAACCTACCATTTCGTAGACTTTCACTTGGTTTGCGACCGCAAATGTATTTTTAAATCTATCCCGCCTCTGTGAGAGTTGAATGTAGGTAGATAAAGTCATAGCTGTTGAAAATTATGAGTCGATGTATAAATTTCACGATTGTTAAACCATTTGTTTGGCTGTAAAACCCTGATCAACTGAAAGTACCTAGTATTAGTTAATTCAGTTTTGCCATTCTTGTACCAGACTGCTATAAAGTCACATTTACCAGACATGGTACTGAACGTTTCACTGACATGATTCTTCATTCCATCAGATAATCCGGAAAAATTGTAATTTTCATTGGTAGCAAATTTGCTTTCGATATGTAAAACGCTGACTCATAGCTCCCGTCCAATTCTTCACAAATTGGGCATAAATAGCCATTGCCCCTTCATCACCTAACCACCCATTGGTGGATTCCATCAGTTTTATCTTACGTGGTCCTTTTCGTAATACATGTACTGCAAATCTGAGCTATTGATTTCTCATGGCCTAATGAAGTGTCACTCGATCTCGTAAAGTACCTGAGGGTGGCAAAGAGTCTCCACCAGATGTGCACAGACAGGTACACACACAAATACACACACACTGACTGGTTTGAGAATTCGAGTCTGATTTTCTGTTTATGAAGTTTGCAATTGTTTCAAGTCCCCATTTTGTGCAGACCCGCTGTTCCGTTTCGCAAGTGTGTTATGACTTTATCTCTGTTCATTATTACACTGCTTCACTTTCAAATTTCAGTTCAGATTGTGGTTCTCAATAACCTTCATTTTATGAAATTGAAGTTGCGCCCAACAAAAACAATTTACTTGTTTACGTAGGTACCGTGTTCTACATAGAGTTCTTTTAAAATAGTATTCGCAAGTTTTAAAAAGGTTTTTGCGTTAGGTGTAGCTACAATTAAGTTCTCCCACTTATGAGCTCCCTTACCCCGGTTATTTTTAGAATATGAAATCTTCCCTTCACTAGATCTGAGGAAATTATCCGGTAACACCAGTTATTGAGACCCCTGCTTCTTTGGAACTATGGAGAACTGAAGTTGGCTTAGTATTTCTCTAGTTGACAGCGATGTGGCTTACATGCCAACCCTCAGATGCCGAAATTATCGATTGTATTACTAAGCAAAAGTTTTACTCCAGTGGTCTATCCTAATCAACTGCCTCTAGTTTGTATGATAGTGCATACACGTTGATGGTAAAGGCTGATTCACACGTTACGAGTTGCCGGACTGATTCTCAGGCGGTGTGACGTAAGTTCTGTTGCTCGGGCGCCTATTTTCACGGTCATTGTTCTCAGCACGAATTGGGCCGATTGTAGAAAATCGGTTACATAGCGACAGAGTCAGTCCTGGTTTTTAATGTTGTAGCAGTACCTTTCAAGTTTGAACAAAAACGCCAGGAAGTCGCAGTGGAAAGCATGGCTTTGACCGAAGCACGAATTCCATTGCTGATGGAATCTGTTTGTAGATACATGATGTCGCTATGTGGAAGACTGATTCTGTGCGTTTCATTTGTGATTTTAGTACACCGATAACATTTTCGATGACAAAAAAACCAGCTGCGTAATGACTATAGGGTTTCTTTTCGCACGGAAAGCTGTATTATATTGTGGGCGAACGAAGTCCTTATAACCTGGATTATTACCCTACTGAAGTTGGATCTCCAATTCAGCTTGTAGAAGAAGCCTTTTATGAATACAATAAAGTCCAAAACACATGTTTTGTACTCCCAAATAGTCGAGCTTGTCGTGAAACCTAATTACACGTGCGACTAATTTTGGTTAGTCACGTGAACTGAATTGACCCAAGATCTGCCCGACAAATCGTACCGTGTCAATCAGCTTTAACATGGACTTGGCAATCTTATGTTTCTTAGGAAGGACATCCCATATGTTACAGTCTAGTTTGTAACAATGCTACTCTTGATAGTAAGCTTAGTATAGTGTGAAATTTCATGTCAAGATTTCTTTCAGGCCGTTCCGGACCTGATATTTTTAACGCTCACTTACGATAAGTATTCTCCCCCGCCCCCGACAGGATTCAGATGACTTACTTGCGACTAAAACCTGCCTATTCATGTGCTATTTATAGCCTCGAAGGGAACCGCGGGTAATTCCGAATTGAACGTAGGTGTGATGCCCTCTTAACATTAAATTCCTATCACCCCTGTTATGACGCTTGCCCTAGCATCCTTAACTGCAGGTAGTAGGTTGGCCTTAGGCGAAGGATGGAAGTGTTAATCGAGACGAAAATAGAAATATGCAACCAGAACAACTTGCTGCTACTTGTAAAGGGTTGTTAAACTTTCATAAGATTGATATGTAGAATAAGGAATACTGATGTAAGATTATTTACTTACTTACTACCGGTTTTCTGGGACCCTCTGATTCGAAACTCCATTACGTCGATGTTTTTTGCCACTCTAAATAGACTTTGAATCAGGGCACTCTCACTGTACCTTACTTGTTAGAAGACGACGAAGTAAATGTCGTAGAAGCTATTGGTCAATTTACATTCGTTAAAATAGATTTACCGAAACTTGTTTTATGCAAAGGAGTCTCTTTGATTGCAGTTAAGAGACGTGACAGTTACGAGTAAGTTTTACTTCTTTCTTTGTTTCGTAAAGTTTTGCTGACATTTTAGTCGTAGCCATTATCAGGCTGGAGCAAGTTCCCCTTATTGTAAAATGTGAAGCTTTCGTGTTCAGTTTGATGGTACTAGTACGGAAATAGCTCTCATTTCTATTTGCAGATCAACATCATCAATTCTCGAACCATAGTTACACCACCATGTTGTTTATTTTTTCAGTTTATGAGGTACAAAGAGGTGGTCTATTTTAGTTCCATGTCTTAACTTTTGAAGTGAGAGGATGGGGTCTGGAATTTTGAATTGTTTTGGGCAGAGAATGCTTATTGTTGTACATGAAGTACACGCCCCTCCCCCAGTACACTCCCAAAGTTTTTTAGCCGTTATATGTCGCTTTTGCAAAGAATGATCGAAGAATCTCCCTTCAGAGCGTCAACGCCAGTTGGATTGTTGGTGTAAATCCACAGAAATAGATAGAAGGCGTGAGTTCGAGTGCACAAATCATGAGAACATGTACAAATAGTAGCACACTAGATCTTTTCGTAGTGAAAATGTTGTGGTTTTGCTATATGGTCCGTCAGTTAAGTAATCAAGCTTCTATTCCTTGCGAAGCCAGATGAAGTACACATTGCTTCTGGGATACCACATATGGACTTGGTCCGTTTAGACGCACGTTCTCTTTAGCAAGGACGTCCGTTTGAGTTCTCTGTCTTATTGATGCTAATTTGATGTAAAGTAATGGATGGGTTTTATTGGTCAAGAGAGAATCTGATGGATCCTGTGTACATCATACATATTGTACGTGTCTCCTACATGTTATACTGAGTAGAGGTGACGGTGGAGTCAAGGAAAGAGACATATGGGATGACACATATGGGTCATACATATGGGATCAAGTAAACTAAATACATAATATAACCGATAGGCTCTGAATCACAGTAGTCAAAAGTAGACACCTTACGTGCTTGACTTCGAGACCACCGTTGCGTTAAGTGTGAAACCTATAACAATAAAACTTCTTTAGTGGCTTCATTCTTCCATCATTTTACTAAGGTCCCAGTCCTAATTAAGCGCACTCCTAATAGCTTTTTATAATTCATTAAGCGCGTTGAGCACGTAATTTGGTCATATACAGTAACGACGGTTCCAGTCGTCTTCAGCGTACACCTTTTTCTTATAAGTATATCGTCTATCAACGTATTTCAGGCTCGAATTTGCCAGAAAATTGAACTTCTTGCTAAGCAGATTCCAGCTTCAGAACGAAAGTAAAATCGAAAAGGGGAGGGGGGGGGGTATAAAATAGGTGATGATAGTAAAAGCAAGTCTTTTGATGACTTTTGTTACCAACGTCTGATAATACCCCGGTAAATTCCCGCAGTAATACGGCGGTGGGGTGCAGCTAGAAGGTGTCAGCCCAAAGGGGGTTGTCATAACAGCAGCGAAACCTGTAATAGAAGCATCTTCATTGTAAGTAGGGGTTAGTTATGCAAAAACATGCAATGATTTCCGTAGCATTTTCAAGCCCGTAGATTAAGCATATTTCCCAGCTTATTGTAAGCCTCAAACATGAAACTTTGTAGGCGTTTTGGGGCTCATCGAAAACTTTGGTATGCGTATTAAAAAGGGTGAATGTCACGTGTATCATCAACGTAATTGTTATTTCTAAGTGTAGCATTTTGCCAGGTTGGCTTTTTGTATAGGTTAAATAGAAAATCAACATTTCTTGTACTTTACATTGGAGATGAACTCATGAAAATGTTAATCACACTGTATTTATTTACGATGTTTCTAGCGTGATACTGAAGTGGGTCAAGAAAAAAATCATTGTTAGAAATTGATGATGGCTGTAGTCCATTTTAGAGTGACCTTTACAATGTTTTGTGTTTTAACCTATCTGATGTCACATGGATATTGCACACAACTACTGATGTGACATGGACTCTATTGGTCTTATATCGATGACACGTGTAACACACACATTATAGTGTCGTAGAATGTACCGTTGCTTCTGCATTAACGAGTGATCTTTTTACAAAAGACATTAGTGACTTCTCTGCATACGTGTTGGTCCTCAAACAGGACCTATAAGCTGCAAACGATAATAATTGTCGTCGTTTTAGTGTGTAGGTCAAATAGTTTTGTAAAAGACGTTTGTGATCACATTTTCTGACCAGTACTTTGCGGCCTCGCCCACCTATAGTCAAAGATTTTCTGGCTGTGCCCGCGTTCATCCTCATATTTACCTTTGTTGATCACTGTGAGCATCCTATCTGATGTGCCATACCCGCCCCTTTCCAGTGCAGTTTCATTGCTGAATGCAGGTCCAATGCTTAGCATCCACCATGATCTACCGGCAAAGCAGTGGATGCTCTAACTGGATATAGGAAACAGATTGTGAATATTCCTAGGCGCACCTAAGTTGTCTCTCATCATAATCTTTTTCGTTCGGAAGCAGACGATTTTTACATTGTATAGGCGTTAACCTGTAAAATGTTAAAAGAGATCACACGAGAAGACGCGACCAATGTTATAAAAGAGTGAACTAAATCCTTTCAACACTCGACATTTATAAATAGGACTGATGATACTAACTTGATGGTAGAAGGCATATTGAATACTACGTCACTTACTAAAAGGGAATGTTCGTCAGTTGTCAAACTTGTTCGAGGAATTATTATAGAATTCATCTTAAGCTACTTAATGGGACAAGGCATTTTGATGAAATCGTTGCAACCTACTTTGCCACAAGCTATTGCCTGCTATTTCTCGTCCGTATGTGTCGAAACTTGCTAAGATAAACTTATGTTTGCCTGTCATTAAATATCGATATTAATCATGGTAGTGCCGTCGTGATGTGATCGAAGGACGCCATTAGAAAGAGCCTATTTAAGAGACAAATTAGGAATTTTGGCCAAATAGTGCTTTAACCCTTAAAAAAGTTTGTTGGTGGTAAAAAACAGCAAGACTGCACAACATGTTAGTACTTAGAAGATTTTTTGTCTCTATCTCTATGTCGGACGCACGAGTTCGAGACTAGTTGATAAAGTTAAGCAGCATATTCCGTCCTGTATTCGCCAAGCATCGGCTCGTACAAGGGAACAAACACCTCGGGTTTCTAAAGCAAAAACACTGCTAAACAATGTGACGCCGCGATAGGGCATTACGTGCTTGTAAACCCAGATTGTGCAAACTTGTAAAGATAAAGCAAGATCTGCTTTCTACTCATCTGTTCTCGAA
>JAAAKL020018845.1:0-10071 GCA_010016065.2 Carybdea cf. marsupialis auct. non (Linnaeus, 1758)
CCGTCTATTCATTGTCGCGTTGCTGTGAAACAAGTTTTCGTTCCGTCGCTTGCCGGTCGTGCCGTCGTGTTACATATTGCTTACTAATTTGCTGCTAAAGGAAGGGAAGAGATACAGATGTGTTATCAAGGATACATCGTCTGTGTAATGCTTCTGTTTTTATTGCTATAACTTTATTATCAACCTCGCACATAGTTTTGTTTGGAATATTCACGACTGATTAGCCTGAGAAAATGTTCGAAAGGTTCAGGCAGGGGTTCAGTAGAAATATCTGATGGATGTATATGCAGTTCTCGTGAGGCTTCATGTTTTCCAATTAAAACTATTACTGACTTTCGAATGTTAATTTCTCCGAACTGGATGGAACACCTGGTCGTGCATTTAGTAATTACGTTAACGACATAGACGAGAACGCTTTGATGGTATCTGAGAGCTGTCAAACCTAAAAAGCTACTATAAGTGTGAAGTAGTCTTTGGTGTACACTACTGGGCATCTTGTACAAAAACCGTCATCTACATTAACCGGTTTGCAAACTTTACAGCAGTAATGAACCGAGAAAAATGGAAGGCCAATGACCCTTTTTGTCAATTTGTCCTGTTTGCTTACATATTATTTCAATACGTAGGTAGTTCTGTGTGTATGACTTTAATGATCATTGCATGTCTCTAGGGTCTAGACAATAGTACAAGGCTTGCTTGCTTTTTTTCGTCAAATATATATTTTAATGATCTTACCCATCTTGTTCACGAAGACCAAACCAAAGCGAGGAAATGTAAGAGTTTAAAGCCATCTAAGGATCACAGATATTTGAATAACAGTATAGACTAGATTTAAAGTTGGTAACACACAGTATATCAGAACTTTTGAATCATATCCACACTTAATAATCTTCTACCTCTTGTATACAAAGACACCCTGATCCGCCCCACCCCCTTTGTACTGTTATATAGTTAATTTCGTGTATAAGATACATCCGCATGGCTTGTTGAATAGGCCTGTAATAAAGAACGTCACAGGATTTTATAATTATGAAGATTGTTATTGCTTGGAGTTAAAAATTCTTCATTTAAAAAATTGAACGTTAATTTTCTTACTAACAGATATATGCTATATTGTATTGTATTTACCCCCCAGTGTCTCCACTATTGGAAGGTGGCACAGCTTTGATAAGCTTGGGAAACACAGAACTCCCCGCGGATCCAAGGCCATGAATCCAGTAAACGTAAGTATAACATTTTCCAATCACCCCAGCTGTTCTAGGATCTCATCAGTTTATTCGTCACAATGATCTGTTACAACAATACTTTGTAGCCTCTTCATAGCACCATCTACAACAGTCCCCCAATATCAGATAATAAAATAATTCGAACCTAGCAACAGAAAGTTACGAAACATTTATTACCTGATGATTCCCTGGCACGTCCGGATGAAGATGGCGGCAAAGCACGATTTCTATTGTAATGTACACCGTGATGTCTATCCCCATCTGCTCGCTGATCTCGGTCTCTTTCTCTTTCCCGATCGTGATCACGTTCCTTTTGCCTATCGTCATCGGGAGTCCCACCCTTAAATGAGAAAGAAAATGGCTACATTTGAATAGGCTAGTCAATACAAACAATGCAGTCTTTATCTAATGGGACAGTAGGCATAGTCTACAAAACTGTGGACACACCTGGAGAATGACAACATGTCTTACATAGTAATATCACATATATAACCCTTGTTCATGACACAGAAATATATGTACATTCTCTCTGTACACTAACACATACATATACACATGTATACTAACACATACGCTAACACATACATACAATGGTTTCTATACCTTTTATGGCAGGGTCTAATATGCGTCACTAGGCTTGTTTTTCTACATTTTATCTACTTTTGCCCGCAACATTAATACTGCTTAACACAAGACCATGTTTAGCACATATCTTCTATACATTTGGGCACATCATGGGCAAAAGGCACCTGATAAAAATTTTCCTTCAACAACTATATCATAGATGTGGGAAATGCACGAGGGTGCAACGGCGCCTTACGTGTACAATTACTACGGTAACGAGCGTGAATTACCTCCCGATTATATTGCTATTAATTTAGGAATTTTCCCGTAAGCTACTTTGTAAAAGCTAGCTAGCGACGAAATACGAAAGAATGCACACGAAGTTCACATCTTTTTACTATGTTGGCAAATGCGTGCTGCATAGATGAATGGCTCTTTCACACATAAGTAAACATTAAACTAATTTACTTGCAAACATGACTTTCAAAGCAAGTCTCTAATTAGACTACAAATGAATCCACTGACCGGAATGTACAGGTGATGATGACAGATTGTCATATTATTTACTGTACTATCTCAGTATGTAAGTTATTTCGACTATTACATGCTACAGGACTATTTCCAAATAGTTTACAGATAATGCGCACACAAGGCTATGGATCCTGGGTAGCCAAATTAAGCTCTTATGTTTCGAACTTTAAACCAGCACTTCTGGTGCATTTAACAGACAAGTCTTACCTGTATCATTGACTATTACAACATCTCTTACATTACAACATCTTTACATTACATAATCATTTTACAAAGTAAATGAAAAATATTTGACCGTTCAATGGTCACAAAGTACTTATGGAAAAGTTCCACAATGTCTTCGACGTCTGTGTAGTGCTTATTCTTCAATTAAAAAGTTTTGTACTATTGAAGCACTTTTGGAAATTGGAAACACTTTCATCAGACAAACCCGCCCCCGCCTATACATCAAGATTCATAGAAATAAGAAATTAGTCTCTAATATGGCCCCGAGGATCGACAACGCCGAAATTAAAAGGCATGTAGTTGATTCTTATGCAAGGCTTACGTTTTTGTAGTCAACACAGACAACATTACAGAATAATTCAAGGCAAAATCCAGTAAATTGTCACAGTGCTTGAACTGTTTTTCCTAACTCCTATACAAAACTCTAGTATTTCGTGTACCAGAGCGTGCAAGAATATAGGAATCTTTATTTTACTACCGTACTTTCTAACAATGTGTATAGGTCTACATCACAAAATCATCATGACCATCGTCCCATTACATGTGAAACGCCTAAGTCACAGGGGTGTCACTGAAAGACATATACACTACACGTGTACATAAAGGTCTGGAGTTTTTTGTGTTAGGGCTTATGTTAGGGCTCGGCATTACTTTGCTTCAGAAGATGACCCATTTACTATTCTCTCTAGCGTCTGATAGCATTAGGCCATTAACATTTTAATTAGTCTTTAAGTTGCAAGATTCTGGCATTGACCACTACAGAAATTGAGGTTGCTAACAAAAAGATAAAGGGTTGTAGTTTCACTTCCTGCTTACTTTCTTCCCCATTGCAATAAATTACTTTGGGGAATCAGTGCGAAATCTTTAGGCCAGGCCCCTATGTGATTCCTCAATCCATTTCACCCCCTTGGTCACCATGGTATCATCAAATTGTTTACAATTTATTGGCATGGATTTTGTAATTATGCAAAAGACCCCTAAACGTAAGACCATGTACAGCAGTGAACATATACTTGTTGTTTATACATAGTACACGTCATAAGAAAGACAATAACACTCTCTTCTATATTGTTGCAGACAGTAAAAACTCATGGGATACATAATGTTTACTCTGTTAATCAATATTGGCCATCGCTTTGGAAAAAAACACACGAAGGCCACTACCATCATGCTGTGATTACATTCACCATCCCTTTCCTGCTCCTGATGGACAATATGTTGGTTTTCAGCAGTATGAAGACTCAATACATGGGTGCACGTTCACTCAACTGTTGGATGGTTATCCCAGTTTTGCTTACAAGACAGTCTAGTTTGGCATGCAGCAAAAGTATAGAATAATATAAATATTCTTACTTCCATTTCACATGGGTAATGTAGTATGAGTTATAGTGTTGTCCTGAACAGTCGAATACTGACATGATATTGATTCTTGACAATTTACATACTCAATCAAGTGTTTTGTTTGTAAGAAATATTATATATGTATTATACATATAAATACTACGGCAGACACATTAGCAATCATGGAATACATTGTAACTCAATAAACATAACATGCATATGGTGATATCGGGAATGGAACCTCGGACCTCTCGCTCTGAAAAATGGTGACTTAACCACTGTACTTAATAGTGCAATGCACTCAGGCATATACATATATATACAAAGTAAATAGCAATACAACTTTGATTCATGCACCGTAACTTTTACAACTGGCAATGTTACTGATAATCCATACTGACAATACTAACTGGACAACATTTGTAGTGGATGCTACTGAATGCAAGGAATAAAATCGTTTAGTCACAAAGAAATGTCCCTTTTACTTTGGCAGATATTTTGCCAATTCTGACTTTGCCACCAATACATATGTTGATATGAAATTTGCACCTTTAAGAACCTAAAAGTACATATGTATCTATCTAGATATTGAATTACATAAAAAGCACTCCGGGGCCTTACGAGCTAGAGTACTTTTACAAAATCCCTCGACATGGCTGAGCAAACACACCAAAAAGTAATCCGTCATAACAATTGTTTTAAGCAAGTAGCACTACTCTTTCATGCACTCTAATTGCATCGAGTTGTTGGTAAATGCCAAATTTAAAATTTTGTGGTACATAGTCTACAGTCGTTATTGTAACAATCCAGTCTCTAAGGTAGACGCTTTAGCCTAATAACTTCCGTTATACAGAAGGCTATTTATATGAGAGTAGCTTCGATTTTTTACTTTGAGAACCTTGACTTCTGTTTACTAATGAGGAGTTTCTTTGCAGGAGCATCTTTTCAGTCGGTTTGCAGTGTGTTTCAAGGGGATTCTTTGTGCCCTTACTCGTAACACCTTTGGCAACAAGGATTCAATATGTTCATATTTTGTTGCCTCGTATGTTACCCTAGCCACCCACTGTGAAGTTGAATTCTTCCATTGTTTTCTAAACATCAGTTCCGAATTCAGATCTGGAGGGCCGGTCAACATTGGCATTGTGGTGAAGCGCTGGTACCATAGTCCGTCCAAGCATGCATTGATAGTCAAATTCTTGGCACTTTGGAAAAATACTAACAGTGTAGAGTGTTATGTCTCCTAGTTTCCAGTGTGGCAGAACATACTTAGTTGTCTCAAGTCCCTCAACAACCTTTTTATCTAGTAAAACCTCCTTCAATGGATTCAAAGTTGAACCTTTCAACCACAAATAATATTCTTGTTGTTGCACCGGTAAGGGTTCATGCATGCATTTATTGATGTATCTTTTTCCAATTTGCTACATGGTAAACATCAAACTGGGGTCTTTTCCAACTTGCTGGTACTAATTTTTAATGATGTGTCTGACTGAAGTGTGACAGTCAGTAACAACTGTAGAGATGGGCAGTGGTCTTTCAATAAGGCGACCCAGACTAGTAAAAGATCTTACTACTTTGTCTTTCCATACATGAATATGTACAGCATTTTGCGGAACACCCTGGGCTGTCATGTCTGCCATCTCCTACTAAAACTACCTTGTTTTCTTCTTGTACTACATTTCTCCACAACTGACCTCTTTCTTTCATCCAGCACTCATTCCCAACAGGAAGCAATACATTACACTGAACATCATACGAAGTCGACTCAGAGAATCTTGGAACATTTAACATTGAAAAGAGGTTACTGATACGAGTATATGTGAGGCAATTGAAAAGGATAGCAGCCAGCACCAACGAATGGTTGAGTTGACAACATAAACTCCTCATGTATACCAGTACTTCACAAAATTTTGACCTCCTTAGGTTGCTAGTGCAGTATTGTAAATATCAATGTTGACTCTGACGTTGTAAATATCAATGTTGACTCTGACGTTTGGTTGACCTCAAACACCTCAACAGAGGTCACAGCATCAGAGAATGTAGAGCCTGTTATACTATCTTTAATTTATTTTCTAACTGCTACATGCTTCAACCTATTGACATGAACTCCTAACCTTTTGGTGGGTGGTTCTCCTACATTTGGTTTATTTCTTCCAGCTAAACCTGAAATGTATCTACTATTACATGCACTTGAATCTCAGAATAAGAATTGTAATATTTGTGATCATATTATCCTTGTTAAGTCAGGACATTCTCAGGTCATTGGTTAGTCTACTGAGAAAGTATGGCAATTATATGTGTTCTGTCTAGGGGTCTGCTATGGATGGGTTGTGGCGGGACAAAAAAGGCCTTATAGGTAACGTAAAATCAGAAGACCCTATAGGGTGACCCCAGGCCTGTCCATAGCTACATGTCTGATTTAAACTTCATGCGAGATTTGAAAGAGCCTTGCAGATGATAGCCCTATCATTTGAAACAGTGGTTTAACATGACTGAGGTTTGGCATTGTAGAATAAAGACATTGTTGGGAAGATAAAGAGTAGATACATAATGGTACACAATTTTGCTATTAATAATCATTATACCTCAACAGAGTTAAGAAATTATGTCATGACTGTATACAATTGGGTATGTAGGGAATACTCTCAGGTTTAGAATATATACTCAACTATTGTCCTTGTGAACCAGAACACAGCGGGCATTATTGTTCCATTCTCCTCCCTCATTTACTTTGGGATGGACATCTGACTATATGTTTGATATCACAGGGTTGGGTAAGTGGTTTCGCTTCCTTTAAACATATTTTACTGTTAATGCTATGATAAATCATCTTTTGGTGAGTATCAATATTTTAAAAGCTTCAACCTTCAACCTTAACCTAATATTTTCCCCGTTCCTCCATTTATAAGATTTTGGGAATTGTTCTATCTTCTTTCATAAAAATCTCCATAAAATTCTCAGTCCTCACCTGTATTAGATATCAAGGTTGATAGTAATACCACTCCACTCCGGGATATGGTTGGTAGGGTTCCAGTACATTGATTTCAAAGTTGTTAAAACTTGCATCAAATCATGAGCCCGGAGAGATAAAGATATACAACGCTTTGACATCTTTTAGTTGGATCTACATACCCAGCAGTCCAATTGTATCTCTTTAGGGGAGCACACCCTTTAGTACAATGTACCGAGGAGGTCTCAAAGAGACGCCCCAATCCCTACCTTTGAAAGAAATTTTCCTCCTAGGATATTCCCATTACAGTTCTCCTCCTGCTTGACACTTTCCGTACAGATTTCTGCGCGTATCTTGTATAGAACAAAAAATCCAATTTCTTACAAATATATATCTTATGGTTCATTGATCTTTTCAGAGCACTTTTTAAACTTTTTAAACACTAATATCATCATTATGTTTCATCCTACTGTCTGACCATTCGTTGACTACCCAGTTAATTATATCTGTGGAGATTCCCAGAAACCCCTACTATTTCACCTCTTCTGTAAGTTTAGAAAGAGTAGGGAAATACATGAATGTCAGTTATAAACAGCACTGTAATAAAGGTAAGGGAATGACGTCTGGGGGCTTTTAAGAGGATGTGGAGCTGTATTAGCATTTTGGAGGGAGAGGTGTAAAGAAGGCACAATAGACATTTTTATGCTGCAAAACCAGTTAAATGGACTACACATTGGACAATAACGGACATATCTAAAGTTAAAGAAAACTTACCGTTGGGCCCAGATCTTTGACCTCTTTGCTTGAAAGTTACAGGGACAGGGTTCCTTTTTAAAAACTGTAGGTACTGCATTTGGCGTCAAACGAACTCGTTCATGGTAGCCAAGAATGTCCGATAACAATTTATCGTCATGCTGAAAGCACTCGTTTTCAAAATGATCCTGGCATACGACAGGTTTACCTCTGTAGGTAAAGATATCAACAGTATGCCCAGTTTGCAAATTGTCATGTCACTGCTACATGGTATCTCTATCAACCTTTCCATCTGGTCTAGGTATACGAAAAAAATGCTTCTTTGGCTGTTTTCTTTTTGAATGATTGCACTTGAACCTTTGGTCCAGCTTTTGCAAGGATTGAGAACGAAAAGGTGAGTTTTACTCAAGTACCTGGCAGTTGCTTTTGATCCCCAAACTTTGCAACAATATAATAGGTGTAGGATGTTGGACTTATCAACAAGGTAAGTGCTTAGAATCCAACCTTACGAATATATGACCAGGATGTGATAAGCTCCTGACATTCTAATGTTGCAAATATATTTTATTCAATGTTTATAATCCACGTCATCGTATTGTCCGATGCCCTATAGACTATTATTTTGCTAATGATGTATCAAGTGCTGTATGGCTTGTAGCTATAGCTGCACAGATAGGAACAGAGCTGTAGTTTTCTAAAACTACCTTATCTGCTTGAAAAGTTGAGAGGGCATCAACTCAGCCCCTCGGTCTATCGGTATAATTCGCTCTACTTCCTTATTATCTATTCGTGGCAAAAGAACTTGATTCCGTAGAAACTATCCAAGATTCGGTACTTTGAATAAGCTTATGCAAGGTACGTTGTTGCTGGGGTGTGTATTGTTGTTAGGCCGGTAGTCAGAGGGGATCACAAAGGAATAAGTCAGTGCAAACTCTCAAGCAGTATACTAGATTGAACTTCTTGCTGGGGTGTCAATTTTTATCAACTCTTTACCAATGACTTTTGATTGTGTAGCAGAGTTTCTGGAATAAGAAATTAAATCCCTTTTTGTAGCATTATTTAATGACTTGCAAAACGTATCGCACTGTAATTTTCCATTAGTCATATGCCGACTCTAGGTTCTAGCTACCGATTCTTTTCTAAATGAGGGAGAAACACTCCCTGACTTTCTTTAGATCAGTCTTCGTGGGCCATCTTTTTGAGTAGCCATGCCAAACGATTAAAACATCCGTTATCCTTTACTTCAATTACGTTTTCAGTCCTTTCCTTATCTCAAGCACTCCAAGTGTTTTCCTTTGAGTACAATAAACAAAATATCATAAAATCTGACCACTGGAAATACACTTCAAAAGTATCGACGTTAATATTTTATTCGGGGAGGTTTGCAAAATTCAGAAAATATGGCCTTACTTTCTTCGTATTATATATTTTTCAGGAGAAATATGGATCGGCCCAACCAAGCAAACATATATATTTTCTGCTCTCTTTATTTTCATAATATTATCATATTGCTGGTAACACGATGTTAAGTCATTTTACAATCATTTTAATAATCTCCGCTATAAATCCTAGCTGTCTTGATCGAGGTATACTGAGAGAATATGTATTGCATAATCGTTTTCATGTTTCTCTGTGTAATTGTAGAGTTGTCAAAACAGCGGGATAGGTGAGGATTTTCGATGTCTTTGGATATAGCTTTGAGATTCTTAAGTATTGCTTGTGAGGAGGGACAGTAGCTACCTAATCCGCTCCTATCTCTATTTCCTTCACCATGTCTTTCTACGCCAATTTCTTTGATCTGGCTTTTGCAATCTTAGACTTTGTGGCTGATTATCCTTTTTCTTTTCTCACTCTGTGTATATATTCAATGGCATTTTTAGCTGCACTATACATCAAGTTTTGAAAGAGGTAGTACGGATTTCTTTAGTTACACCGACAGATGTAGCATCGGGATCTCATATCTCAGCAAGAGCGAGAAAACAGTTATTGAATTCCACCTTAAAAGCCTCTCTTACAACTCTTAAAGCTTCTATCTCTGCTTAGATATCTGCCTTTCTGGCGAACACAAGCTTAGGCCCGAGTTACACTATACCGGATTACTAGCATATCGGATTACTAGCATATCGGATAACTTTTCATACCGCATTGGTGGTTTGTTTACACTGCAACAAGGCAATCCGATATCCAATGAAGCAATGAATCCGGCACAAAGTCACTCTGCTGTGAAGGTGGTATGAAACAAATCCGATATCAATGTTCACACGTTGGCTCATGATTGAAGCTGCGGTGAACGCAAGGGTAGCAACATTTTCTGTGTCGTACTACCATTTACTCTCGATTTGCACAGGTTTTTCATAAAATAGCAGGGAACTGCTTTATTGAGACGCTCACCTTTGCTCTTGCTGGTCTTTCTGCTGCTCTGCAAGCTACAATTTTGCAGTTTCAGTTGACAACCATGAACTATCTTGCACGACGAACTCGATT
>JAAAKL020018846.1:0-10071 GCA_010016065.2 Carybdea cf. marsupialis auct. non (Linnaeus, 1758)
TATGGTACCATGCCAGAGTGCTCAAACTGCGCAAGCATAGTGAGCAATGCATAAAGCAACAGCAATGGTACCGTCTCGAGCCGAGAGTGCTCAACCTAACGTAAGCTAGGGAGCGAAATACTCAATACAATATACTCAATATACATATATATATATATATATATAGCTATATATTAATATATTCACATAGCTCTATTTTACCTATGTTGTCTCTTTTGAATTTACGAAGAGTTGTTGATTATCGAAATTTTCATGAAGCACAAGGAAGGACCGTTAACCTGCTGCGTCTGTTATGAACAATAATCTACAACCGTCACAGTTAGTTGCAACGCCTTCTCTCTATTTTAGTTGCGCAAGATCACGTCGATTAAGGCAAGGTTAAGTCAACATACTAGTTATGTTACTTACGATTTTGGTAGTAAGGGTAGAATAAGAAGCGAATGTATTTTTAAAGTCAAACATTAGTTGTTCTTAAAAGAGAATATGATGGGGTTGTCAGATCAGATATTTTGCAACATAGCCAATACACGGTGTGCCATTAAATATCTGATATGTTCATAACACGTATACGGATGGATATCA
This sequence comes from Carybdea cf. marsupialis auct. non (Linnaeus, 1758), assembly GCA_010016065.2. Taxonomy (NCBI): domain Eukaryota; kingdom Metazoa; phylum Cnidaria; class Cubozoa; order Carybdeida; family Carybdeidae; genus Carybdea; species Carybdea cf. marsupialis auct. non (Linnaeus, 1758). The sequence continues at coordinate 583 of JAAAKL020018846.1, forward strand.
AGATATGTTCTACACAACACATTCAGCAACAGTAATATCACGTCTGGCCCATTTTATTCAGTAACAGTCTAATTCTCCTAAAACCCATCATTGCGGTCTACTGTGACTGTAAGGCTTCGTCACTGTCTAGGTTACTTTGAGTGCAATCACATACTAGTGAAACGATATTTTCCTGTCAGTTTTATCGATGTCTACGCTTTTTGTAGAACAATTGTGAGCTGAGTAATACTGTGGCATAATAGACGATGATCATAGACGAAATAAACTGAATTGTTTTGATTTAGAGCTACGATTTAAACCTACTTACTAGAAAGACTATTTTGGGTTTTGATCCATTTCTCGCATATCGCGCGCGTTATGATGCTGCCATCTTGATTCCCCATGCTTACTACACGGAGAACAACCATATCGATGATAGCCATTAGTCTAGCGACGTCTATGGATAGGACCTTCAAGAAAGCTCAACTTGCTGCAGAGAAATATCTTCCAAGTCGCCTCGTGATTATCTTAAACACAATTCGCTTGTCAACACAGGTTTCGTTTAGCATTGCATGCCCGGTATCAGATTACAATCTATTTTCACTGCAACAGGGCGATCTAAATTTAAATCGTCCTGCACTGCAAGTATTTGCCCGTGACTGCAAATGCTGCAGAAGAAGTTCCCAGCTTTTTCATTCTCTTCCGAGCGTTTGTTTACTTTCTGTATATTCTGTCCATTCGCCACGTGACACTCTACACGGTCTAGACCTTTTAAGTTTATGGTGAAATCTAGCAAAATCACACTCCACATTTCTGAGGTCCCGAAATAGCTAGGTTTGGAGATATTCACGTTTAGAAAAAAATAATGAACCTAGATAGAAATTCAAAAATTGAAGGAGGGATTAAGGGACTGAAGCAAGAGGTAAACCTGCAGGACAGAGAAAAGAAAGGTGCACTGGGGACAAAGAAGAAAGGAAAACTGAAAGATGGGGATACGACCTATATAGAATTAAATTAAAAGGGCTTAAAACAGTGATCGAAGATCTGAAACAGGTGATGATTTTAAAGTAGGTAGAAGTTAAAACTATGAGCAGAGAATAACTCGATTCAGACAAAGCACGATGTTTGATGTTGATTAGAAGGAGATGTACAAAGAATGAACGTGGAATTATTTCAAGTTATTTGCCCGATGCCGAAGACAGTAAGAGATTCTGAGGTGAAATTTGGAGCTGCGAAAAGAAACATGATAGAGAGGCTGCATTTTTAAAAGATTTGAAGAATAAGAATAATGGCGAATACTTTTAGAAAGTAGTAAGGATTTGTGTTGAAACTGTGAAGAAACTATGTCGAAAGATCTCGAATTGGAAAGCACCATGCTAGGATCTTGTTCATGGGTATTGGAGTAAAAGCCTCATTACACTTTATATGAGGATTGCATGGAAACTAGTTAACATATTGAAGAGTGAAGATACTGTGCCACAGCAGAGTGCCAAAGAGACCATGAGAGAGATAATGCCATAGAAAACTATTGCCATTTACGTACGTCCCTTTGATGTGGAAGTTCGTGACAGGAATGAGAGCAGAAGAGATGTAATCCTGTTTAAAAAGGGAGAATCTTTTGCAAGAATAACAAAAATGATGTCAACGCGGGAGCCTTGGCAAAATAGATCTCTTGCTAATGTATCAGACTGTATTGAGAGACTGGAGGAAAAGATATACTGACTTTGTTATGGCATGGATGGATAATACGAAAGTTTGCGAATTTGTTCCAGTAGCCGGATTAATAAGTGTATGGGTATAGTTAGAATTGCTAAGAAACTGAGAAATGTGAGACATTAAGAAGGATGACGAGTGAAGCTTTCATTAACATCTAATGGAAAAGACGTTGGCAATGTTGATGTGAAGAGAGGGGTATTTCAGGGTGACAATTTGCCGCCTTTGCTTTTTGAATTGATTTTGATGCCATTGATATTAGTTCTTCGGGAGGTAATTCATGTTATGAATGGGAAAGAAAAAATTTCATAGCATATCATCTTGTGTTCATGAATGTTAAGAATACGAAACAAATTGTGTCCTTCATGAGCACTATTCATATGTTTAGTACGGACATTGGGATGGAGCTTGTTCTTAGAAAGTTGCAGAATCATAAAGAAAGAAAAGAATAACTCAAGTGAAAAACTTTGCTGTTTTGTGCATTATAAGATTCACCAAAGGAGTATTGTGATCACACATCAGCTGCGTTTCAATACAACAGCAAATTCAAGCTATGACCTTCGCTGACAAAGCTTGTAAGCTGTTTATATTTCAACGACATAGAAGTTTAACGGATGGGGATACCTGGACACTGTTTCACGTTAATTAGTCACGTCCTGTTACTTTTTACATTAGTTGACCTCGTAAACATTACTTTATGTTTTTGTTCATGCTAGTTGATTAGTTCCGGAGTGCATGATCAGTTTTGATGAAATAAAATGACCATCTCTGAGCTTTTGACATGTTTTTATTCACTCTGACAGCAGGTATGTCAATATCCGTTCTACCTGAGCTCAAAGCCCTGCAGGACCCTTTGTCTTTCTTCCAACCATTTTCTTCTGACTCGAGCATCTTGTAGTTTGGGAGAAGACTAGTTTATTATAATAAGTTTATATTCATTCTTCAGTCAAGCATCTGTAATTCGCCATACCAAAGTTCTTGCTTACGTATTTTATCCTCGTTTTGATGTCTCTCGTGTGCGCTATGGATAAGTGACTCGTCCAAAGAGTTTCTCTTTTGCTTCGTTACTATTGTGTTGTGTGGTGTTCTTACTATGAAGAGAGGGGAAATAGCTAAATGTGAGGGGATATAATTCCAGTATGGCGAAATAATGAAAGAGGTTGAACAGGAAGACTACACATATTAGTGGATAGTCGAACGGGATAACATTAATGGAATTAAGATGAAAGAGAAAATTATAAAGGAATGCAAGAGAAGATAGTTTGACTCTTATCAAAGGTGGACAGTAGAAACAAATTTAGAGCGATAAGTACGTGGGCTGCATCTTCAGATCTTCAGATATGATGCTGGAATTTGGTCTTGGAAAAAGTATGAACTGAAAAGTTTACATAAAAGAACAAGAAAAACAATAACAATGTTAGGTTACCTTCTGAAGGGATGTGGACAGACTGTACTTGATGAAGCATGAAAGAGGCAGAGGGTTTACAAGAATATAACAGTCTTTCAGAGTAGAGAAAGAGAGCTTGGGTTTGTACGTAATGAATTCTGTGGGAAGACTTATTCAGAGGGGTTGTAAATCAAGAAAAATGGAGGCAGATAAACTATAAGTAAAAGCGAATTCAAACAAAGAGATGCGCAGGATCTATCTAAGTGCCACGTCAAACGGCCTCGGCATTCATGCACAGCCACCCTCTTCTGTCCTGTGCCAATCTTAGCACCTCAGTTGTTTATTGCCCTGTCCTTTCTGCTAGACTACCCTAAAAGTTTTCCATTTTCGTCCTCGATCCCTTTTACCTTTCACAGTCCCTGTGACTGACAAAATCTCTACTGTTTTCCTCTTCAAGATATGCCAATGAATTCCCGCTACTTTTTTGTGTTATTTCGTGTAAAAGATTTTAAAAGATTTCTTTCTGCTCCAGCTCTATACAAAACTTCCTTATCTTTCATTTTGCGAAGAAACCACATTTCTGTTGCCTCAATTTTAGCTATCATTTGCTTAGACAGTCTCCAAGTTTTACATCCATACAGCAAGACCAGACATATGTTCTCAAAATCTCAATTTTGTTGATGTAATAGCTTGGGACTTCCTAATGAGATGATGTATGTCCTAGAAAGATTTCTTAGCCATGCCACTTATTTTCTTTATCTCTGCCTCTGATTTTGCCTCTGCAGTAATTTCGCTGCCGAGGTAGCTAAAAGATCGGACTTCTGTGACGGGATTATTATTGATTGTTAAGTTACATGTGGGTGGTTGTGCAAGCTTAGACAAGATGTACAAAAGGTTAAAGAAAATTGGACCGAGAGAAGAGTGCATGGAGAATTCACCAGGGAAATGCCGGATAATGTAAATACAAACAAAATCTGGAGTTGGTTAGTTAGAAATAATTGTGAGGTTGAGATAAAGGCTTTGTTATGTGCTGCAAAGAACCAGGCAAAAAGTGGAAGTTATGTAAAACAACACATTGATAAGAGTATTGGCAATCCATTTTGCAGAATGTGTGGAAAGAGAGTAGAAAGTGTGCAACACATGATTATTGAATGCGAGGAATCAACTCAGAAAGAATACAAGAGACACTATGATAATGGAGCACAGAAAATTCCTGGAGAGCTGTAAAAGAGAAACGCATTAGAACATAAAGAAAGATGGTGTGAACATCACCTTAAAGGAAGGGCAGAGAGAGAAGGTTTAATATAAATGTGGAGCATAAATATACAATGGGACAATTTAATAGCAACAAGGAAGTAAGACATTGTTATATCTGATAAGAACGGGGAGAACTGTATAGCCATGGAGATTGCTGCTTATGGAAGAGTATATGAAAAGGAAAGAACAAAGGTGGCGGAATATCAGGAATTGTGAAGGGAAATTCAAAGATTGTATCAATTGAAGGCAGACAGTTCTTGTGCTCGTAGGAGGAAGAGTAAAAAATTGGGGGATACCGGTTATGTCTGAGCTGTACCAAAGACTACCTTGTTAGGGACTGTAATTTAGTAACAGGATACATACTGAATGTATTTTATTTAGCAAAAGAAGATATCGAAGAGTTTTCTAAAGTTATAGAAACGAGCAGAGCAAACGAAAAATGAACGATTGTACATGGAAAGACAGGATAGTGAAAGAGGATTATAGAGTTTCAGAGAGGTTCATGATGAAACAAATCAGAAGGTAGTTTGCTACATGGCAGCAGCGACTAATGGGCGAATACAGAGTGCATGGAAAAACGATTATCGGAAGGCTGACAGACAGTTGTAAAGGAAGAGGCAGAGGGAACAATGTCAACTTGAGAAAAGCAGTCACGTTAGATATAGGATACGTAGAAATGAATAATGGGAAGTACGGAGATCAGATAGAAATATGGGCTACGTTAGAGAAGAACATGAAGGATGAAGCAAAAAAATCGAATAGAAACTTTTTCCACGAAACAATCATTTTATTATGAGGAAGACCAGGGTTGGTCAAATTGCAATACTGACCCGGGAAAGACTTCATTGAATTCAAGTGTCTAAGAATAACTGGTAGAAAATGAAGATTAAAAAAAGCTGAGAGGAATGGAAAACAAAGGTAATGGCATATGATGTATCTGACATAGGAAAAAATTGCGATACCTGATTGCTGGGTAGAAAAAGTTGGCTGGGACAGGGTATGTTAGGAGGCATGATAATACGGTGAAATCATTGGCAGTACAGTAGCGTACACTAGAAGGATTATTACCGTAAGAAAAGATATGGTTCAAACAAATACGAAAGAAATAGGAAGTTATTGAAAACTATGGGGGGGGGGGGGTTAAATTGGAAGTACAAAATGGGATTGAATTTCGGTGCAAGGCCAGAATTGACGTTAGAGGAGAGAGCGAAAAGGAGATCCGCATCAACATGCGCTAGCAAACAGAACGGGAACAAAAAGCGGAATGATGAGATTTTAAAATATCAGCCGCTCTGTTTTGAAGCAGAATTACAGGTTTAAGTAGAAGTGATACCAGTGCCAATCGAATGCTTCAAATATGGAATTAAGTAGTTTTAATGAACAAAAGAGAATATCATAGAGAGAAAACGCTTTTGAACGTTTACAATGGAATGTAGATAATTGTGTTGTGGGAAAGTGAAACAGTAACGCGAATCTTTGGGCTGATAAAGTGAATATGAGTTTTGCACATAGCAACTGCATGTTGTTCGCATTTTTTCGAAATTGCCAAATCTGACAGATCTTTTAGCTGATTCATCAATAATAGCTTTATATCAGTTTCCAGGCCGTATCCACATTATTTGGACATTTATAGTTTGAGTCTCTGGACAGTGGTAGTTGTGTCTGAAGTCTAAAAAAAATTCAAAACAGCGGCTTCAGTAGTATATCTATCTCGAATACGACGTTTATTAAGTTGAAGAATCAAAGAGTTTGTACCCAATGTTCCAACCGTTCAACTCTCATACCATTTTAAACTTTATTACATGAAAAAGTCTGGCAGAAAAATGTTTAGGTAACGGGAGACACTTTCCCATTATCAGATTGCAATTCAAAAGCTTCCAAACAGTTGTTATTCTGTGAGCTTTGAAGCGTTTCTTTTCCCTTCTTAAGGACACGTTTAGACAAAAGTAAGTTCATTAAGTAACATTGTGGGCTCTGTACATGGTATTCTCTTTGCCTTATTAGAAACACTTATCTTCCAGCAAAGAAAAAATTCAAAGAGGCAGAGTTCAGGCCAATCAACTTCAAAAGCATTCATTTTACTGATACAAGTCTGGCAGTTGAGTTCAACTGATTCCCCAGTCAAATAAATATCTAGCACCTAGAGATCACCAAGTGCACTAAAACACCTTAAAATGTGTACAAAACGTGAACACTTTTCGAAATAGGAAAGAAAGAAAGGACACTCGATGATTATGTTTGCAACTACAACATTTCTTTGTGCCAGGCTCATGGTGTTTGGCATTAACGTAATGCATAAACAAGTAGATGGTTCTCTGCTGTAAATCGTAAAGTCTGATGCCTGCTTTAGTACATCTTAGCTATGAAACTGTCACATCTCCTGCTTCTGTTAAATTTATTTATGGAAGCTATAGCACGGACGAGACATAGCCAAATGGCTGTCTTAACTGACCAAAGTATAATAAGAAACATGGCATAAGGAGAACAGTACTAGCCTACCTCTGACGATATCATTTCAATATATTCTGTGACGATGGATAGAGGATATGCGATGCCACCAATTAAAACATCACCAATATGATAGTCTTATACTACTTTAGCAAACTATTTAACGTAGCTGCGTGTTTGGCCCAACATCAGTTTCTTCAGCTCGAACCAGGACTTGTGAGTATTAGGATCTGAAAAACTGCATGAGAGAATCACCGCTGGAAATTCTTTATTGCGTGATTAACTTCTAATACACGCAGTGACAAGGAAAGAGAAACAAATTTAAGACTGCACGGTGAGGCTGGCAACCTGTGGTCCGAAGGCTAAAATTACATTGGCCAGGAATCTATTGGCTTTGAATGCTACGGATATATTTTGTTTTACGATCCTGTATACTTCGTCGCAGCCCGTGAACTATTGCACAATTGCGCTGTATTAACAAATTGAGTATTTTAGCATCCAAACCTTAAGTTTTATTCTTAAAGTAAAAACGTGAGAAGGATATCCGGCAAAAATATGCAACATTACTTTTGTAATGTTACCCGTGTTGCATTTATATAGTTATCTTATTTATTCAATGCCAAATCATTTTTTTAAACATGAAAAAACGTGGATTTTTCTACTTAATCAAAATTTCATACTGAATTCCATTACTTCAATCTCGTTGCCTTTCTCTATAGGAAAGCACGTAGCAACCTGGGCACTCCGGGGCCCTTTCCTAGAACTTCGGCATGATAACAAAAAGAACTCGTTACTAAGAACAGTTATTTTCTACCCCTAGATTTTTCTATATTTGCAAAATATTTACAGGTTGTTTGGTTGGTCTACATTTACACCATTTATATTATATCCTACGATATCGTATGGTGTTGCATCATACCAATCAGATCATGCAATGCATAAGTAGTTGCTATAGAACTTTTGCCTACTGGTTTACGGTCTACTTCAAAAGAGGGAAAGTAAAGTTAGGTTTAGTTGATATTGATGAACATAGATTATTTGTAGTCTTGTAGGTGCGTGTTGGGTTCACTATGCTTTCTTCTTATTTGGACAACTTAGCTTTTACCCTTAGTCCAGCCGTGTGCAAGGCATGGACTGCCAGTCAAATCCGGCTATCAATAGTCATATATTGCAATCAGAAGTCGTACATTCCGGTCTGTGGACTGTTTCTGCAAAATTCCAACCCTTTAGGTGCTTGAATTTTGATGGTGTTAGGAAGATAATCATCATTCGAAGTAAAAAAAATATCCCTAGAAATAAATTGAGGAGTGCGAAGAAACTGGATGGAGTTCAGGTAGCTCAACTGTTGATGTTGAAGACAGATGGACTGTTGCATTAAGCATGGGCGCAGATCGCTGTAAGAATGTGGGGGGGGGGGCAAAAGGATTAAGCGTGGACAATTTGACATTTCTGCGCTGAAAAGCTGGGGGGATATAGCAGCTGATGTTCCCCCTTCCTGAAAAGTGAGGGGGGCGAGTCCCCTCCGTCCCCCCCAGAATCTACGCCCATGGCATTAAGGATAAGAAAATTCAAGTTTCTGTAGGATCAGATAAGAAGATGATCACAAGTAAAGTGGAGGCATCTGACATAGGGTGAATACTTCAAGTTGCTTGATATGGTGGAAAGGATACAATCATACCTGGAGGGTAGATTAAAGTATGATTTATAATCAGATCAGCAAATGCCACCTCAAAAAATCAGTGCAACGTTGCAACCCACCGTTAAAGGGTTGTGATGCATACCAAGCTCTCTCCTGACGACAGCGAAGGTTTCCAGTGAGAGGAGTGACTGCAGATTGTGGTCAGCAAGTGGTTGGAAAGGGCATACTTTCACACGTCTCGGAGACAAGAGGTCTCTAAAAGTGTTTTAATCTAGTTTTATAGTTGCTGAACTTGCATTTCCTTCTTTGCGCCGATTTTGAGTGGAAAAAGTCATCAATAATTTGGGAAAAATTAAACCTCAGAATTATCAATACCATGCACATTTGCTGTTCATTGTTATTTTGGAATCTCAACTGACAGCTGTATGGACCGATAAACCTACGGTAAAGTTTGAGAAATGGATGTCTAAGCGTATCTACAATTCTGGACTATGAAATATGCAAGTTTCCCTAACCCCCGTTTCAAAATATTGTGAAAGATTGAAAAAGAACATTTTGGAGAGAAGTATAGAAAACAAGTAATACCAGGAATGGACATCTCTTTCATGTGGCAAGTGTCTTGCCTGATTTGTTCCATTTTTATCAAAATTTAGTGAAAACTTAACTTCTCTTTGCCCAGGATTGTAGGAGCAATGCTGACGGCGCAAGTTCTTTAAAAATAAGGCTAAGACACCGAGAGATAATTCAAGGGAAAATGGTCGATCGGACACAGTAATTCATCTGTCACAGTATACATTCCTTTTCTGTGTTTTCCTCAGTACATGCTTTATCAAACGTTTCGAAAAGATATCTTAGTAGGTCCGCCTGGTCGATTTATGAATAAAGTAATAGATAGATTGATTGTTCAGTAAACTGATTACTCTATTCATTTATTTATCCATTTATCAGTTAATTGGTTTACTATACAGTATTAGCCACGTTACCATGATAATGGCATGCATGGTAATGTTGGTGGAAAAGGTCTTTTGTACCTCGAAGGCTGTTGCAGTATTCATGACAGGTTCGT
>JAAAKL020018847.1:0-10071 GCA_010016065.2 Carybdea cf. marsupialis auct. non (Linnaeus, 1758)
ATGATAATAATGATAATGATGAGGATGAGGATAATAATGATAATGATGAGGATGAGGATGATGATTTTGAATTTTAATACAACTTGTCATGATTACAATATTTTTGTCAATGATGTGTCATAGGCCTGATGAAGGATGATTTTGCAGACATGGATTACGTCCCTTGATACGAATTGCAGTGAATATTACGAACACAATCCTTTTAATTTCTTGGATATCGACACTCGATCGTGCATGTCCACATATATATTTCCAAATTTGTAGTAATTTATCTCACGGAAATGTAGTGGGAAATAGTAGTACAGATTGCATCACCTGAGTGATATATTTGAGTACGACTTGAACATGTGGGTTCTGAAATGACAACCAATGATATGTAGGTGCATTGTCGTGGTCAGCGATATTTCACCTCATTTCAATTCTCAGCAGAGATAGTAGAAGAATCCTTGAATAGAACAGATCTTGATTTTATATGCCCAAAGTGAGATGAGGGAGATATTGAAGGAATAATGTCATACGCACGAAATTTTCTTGAAGCCTCATATTTCTTCTTTTTTTTTCATGTCATCTGCAAATCGCCCCAAAGCTGGAATTGTACTTCCTTCAAAACCATTCTTAACATCTACAGGCACACCATAGCGTTAATGGATGATGGAAGAGGACTCTTGATATATATCGACTAAAATACTGCAAGTTCCAATACGTTCCTGTTAATACTGACTTCCTACGTTTGTTTGGTTTGATTTGTTAATTTATGTTTCAATCTGTCATCCGGAACTGGAGAACATGCATAAATTTACATGGAAATCACTTCCGTTAGTGTGGGATCATAATCGCATTTTGTTTTGTTGTTACAGAATCAGAGATCATCTGTGTCAAGGAATTCGTTACAGTTTCGGGCAGACAGAGGACGGACTGGAGATTGTCAATTTAAGAGAAGAAACAGCTTGTTGTCAACGTGTGGAAGACTCGAGGATTGAAATCAGGGAGGATGGCATCTGACCACAGACAGCTTTGAGTGAGAAAGATAGTGTTTCACTTCAATATCAACAACCGAGGTTTCTCGGAGTTTCGTGTCTGTTTCTCTTAGAGAACGATCATGGCATTCCGATACCTGTTTTATAGCCTATTTGAACTTTTGTTGCTTTTGGTATCCCAGATTAAGACCAAATCGATCAGTGAACGGGAAAGAATCGAAGTGGTGAAATGCATTTCCTTGAAAGCAGACTGTAGGAATGATATGAACTGTTATAGTAGTGTCATGACGGTTAGTTTTTTCTGTCAAGGATTGTTCAGCGGAAAAGGTGAAATCTGTTCTGAAGATTGCAAATATGAACTTGGAAATTTCACAATGAATAACCAGATCGGGAGATCTATGGCTACATGTTCATGTGAAAATGATGCATCTTGTCTAACGTATCGTGCCAGAGGATTGAAATGTTTTAGTAACGGTGTAAAAGCCAACCGAACTGGATGTTCCTCGATACTCCGAAGGTGCAGAAGGAATCGTAATTGTTCCGCATTGTGGGAGAAGTTTCTTCTGAAATGTACACATCTTATTTCGGGCACTGAATGTACAGACGAATGTCAAGAGGTACAGAAGGAGTTATACAGTCACAGGTTGTTAAAAAACTACGAGAATTGTGAATGCAACGGGTATGTGGAGGAAGAAAAATTTTGCCGAGGAGTACGTGCTCATTTTGAAGCTCTTTGTCGACCAAAGAAGAAGAAGGACATCGAGACTAACGAAGTGCCAAATACCGCCGAAGATGAGACTAACTTTGCAGAGATTACGAATGGAAAATCAAATAAGGGATCTATGATAAGATCCAGTGACATGTTGTTTGGTTTAACCATAATTGTGCTTATCAGTCAGGCAGTCATGCGATCGTGAGGCTTTTTATTCTATACTCGGAAGTGATCTTTCACTTCAGAACTGTTGCTTCAGCTGTGAAACGGTTGAGGATTTATTCTTTTCTTTGGACCTCTTCAATGGTTAACTTCCGAGATCTGCAGAAAAGAAAAGAGCTCATTTATGGTATGCTTTCATCTCTGATATATTACTAAGGCCGATGGGGAGATCAGGTCAGTTTTAAGATATTTTTACAAAGGGATATCAAGTTAGCTAAAAGCCCAAAGCTTCTGCTATGTCAAATTACTTGAGACAGCTCAGTTTTCCATGAGTGGTAACATGCTGAGGGGATAGGCAGCGTTTTATTTCACCACGACGTTCTTTTCCTCTAGCTTATCAAACTTATGTTTTTTGGGATAGAGGCATCCTTTCAACAGATTAACACCAGTATTCAACTTAAGATGGGAAGTTCAATGGTTTAGTTGCATGGTCCACTTCCCTCCTTGACGGAGAATTCAGAAAAGTATTCAAGATAGGTTTAATGCAAAAAAAAGTGTGAACAATACGGATATATGATGAGAAGCAGAGCGATGTACAGATCAGTTTCGGTAAGATTTAGGCAAATAGATTTTTATTGACTTACGTGCCCCGTTATCGTTATCCAAGTGTTTGCATAGCTGTTTCTACTTGAGAACAAGAATCGTCTGAAAGAATTCTGTTCTGTTGACACATCTATGTAATGGATTGAGTAAGTATTAGGGACTGAACATTGAAATAGATGGACACATTTTCATATGTTTTTGTGGATATTAAAAGATACTAGTACGACACGTTAAATGGTTTCTTGGTTGAATCAAGGATTCTCGTGAACTGTTCTCGATTTTATTGAATCAATGGGGAAGTATTTCCTCGTCTTGATCTTCCCGATTGCTGTCTTCAGGTCTTATATTTGATATGGGGTAACTCATGCATCTGATTTGGCAAGGTCTTTACTGAGCATTGATTCCCTAACCCAATCAGTAGGCTAAGAACTGGAAGTAGGAGGAAGAAGAGGGAAGGGAGGTAGATGGAGCCCAGAAAAATATGCCAAGCTGCGAGCTGGAGGAAGGTTTAACTGACGGTTTTAGCTAGTCAGGTCAACATGTTTGGTTGCGAACAAAGGAAAAATGTTCAAGTCTTTGTAACAGCTCGATGCTGAGGCACGCAAACCATCTTCTGACAGCAGCGTACGAAAGGTAAAGTGAAGGGTGGTGGAGGGGAGGGCGCACGTGTTCAAAGTTACTAACCCGTCAACGTTAGATTTGTGGCCTCACCGAGGCTTTTCACATGACGTCGTCATGAAGCTGTGAGGCCTGTTGGAGGCATTCACCTCTGTGAATCTCCCATGTTTGTTCAGTAGGGTTTTGAAACGCCAAAATACTATTTCTAAGGCTGCAAGGACATATGAATAAAACGAATGCCGAGAAATACCTATATTGCCCTAAATTGTAGAAAACCAAGAGAGCTAGCTCGGAATTTGAGTTGTGAAAAGCCGCGCCTGTTATTAGGAGTTAACGTGGATTGACAAAATGGTAAGAGGAAGGTGACAAGATTGTATTGAATCCATTTGTATTTACTACGGGAGCTATAGGGGCTGTGCCAGTTATATAATTTGGAGTCAGTAGGGGTAAATTGAGATCTGTACCAAATTATACCGGCGTAAAATACATATCCATTGAGACCCCTGACGCAGTTTTGGGAGGGGTAACGGGAGGTCAGATTTTAATGAAAAGTAATGATGAAGTGTATGATTCTAGTGTCCATAAGTGGATTGGTTACGGCTTCCCAGCTCTTATTGTGTTGTAGGCTCCATCCCTGAAGACAATGTTCACCCTTTTTTGATATCTTGATATTTTAGAAGTAAAGTCTTGTTTAAAGCGTTTGCGTTGCTATTTTGTCAAGATATCACGCCACTTCCTTGAGCAGTGCCATGTCGACCCAAATCAAGAGATCTCTACCACGTGGCGTCCCCAGCACGAAGGACTATAAAAGACGTCGAATGTTGAACCCTTTCCAAAATTCAGTTGAAATGTGGTGTGCGCGATGTCTCGCATTTTACCAGTACGGGGGTCCGTTTGTTGGAAGTACTACAATAATATCACTAGCAATATCGAGTCTTTTCCTCTTCTTTGTTTTCAGTGTGACCATAATCAAGATACTTTGTTCGCATAGATATGACGATGCATCTTGATACCCCAAGGTTTCTATATGTTTTGTATTGTATATTATCTTAAAGCCTAAGCATGTAAAACTCGTTCACATAGCTGAACTCTTCTGTTCATAAATCCCGGAAGTAATGTATCGTCTCAGACTCGGAGGACCGTGCCGAAGTAACTGCTTTTGGGAATTTGATTTATAAATGTTATATTTATTACCATTTCGAGGTATGGATTCTCATTGCTTCCAATCGACAGAGAAATTTATTAAAGAGTTGCCTCCATTTTGCCATGGTTCTATTGCTTCTATTTTCCATACTTTTGATCATTATTCTGAAGCAAGTTCGTTTCATTGCTAACCTTAAACTTTGTGAGATCTACAGACGTTAATGAGCATACACAGTGACTCACAGGAAAACATTCCTTGTAGTTTACATAGAGTGTCTCCAGCATGGAGTGCCCGCATCGGATTTTCACACCTCTGATAACGGCGATGAAAGGTCTTTACCAACGATGAGAAGGCAAGTTTATCAAGTCAGTCCAAATTATAAAAACGGTTCTTCAAGGATAAGAACAGTGCAGGATTTTTACCGACCGAAAAGTATCTATACAGAAAGTTATCAGGGCTGGCGTCATCTGCTGCATACTGCCCTGCCAGAGCATGCGCACTCTTCGGGCACCAATCCCGTTTCTACAATTTTTTTTTTGAAAAGGTGTGGTCTTGTTTTGTATATAACACTCTCGGGACAATATGTTTATCCTGAAATGAACTCATCTTTTAAAGTTTTTAGAACTTTGTATCATAAATTTTGACTAATGGCAATACTGTGCCTTGTTATGAATAGGTTTATATTTTATATGTCGGTCCAGTTTGTATTGGTCTCATTTCATATTGTGGCGCTAGTGTGGCCATTGTTTTGTACAACTTAGGATTTCTGAAGTAGCTCGGAATGTTGAATACGCGTCTAGAAACTCTAACGAACACTGGTTTATTTTTACTGGAGGTTTGTCTTAATTTTTTTTTGGATTACAAACATTTCTCTATATTTTGAAAACCTTTTAGGGGTGGGGGCTACACCTCCTCCCCACGAGCCCGACTTTGAAACTCACAGTGTAAGCAGACCATGAATTCACATCTTCAGACGTGGAGTGTGTACTGATTTTGAGAAATTTCAGAAGTGAGCCTTGTACGTTAGTTCCAGTAAGGGTGATAATATGTGTGCGGATGTGAGCTTAATCGTTTGGTGCAAAATTCATGCTCAGATCCTACATGTCGCAAGCGAGAAGGGTCATTGGAGCCCAGTTGTGATACTAAGTTGTCACCAAGGCAAATCTTTAATGCATGTCATACAAGTTCAATTAAGGACACCAGATCATGGCTACGATTACTCAAAGCCGTCCTGGTATTGTGGAAGTGGTCCTGGAAGGAATTGAGTATCGGATGTGACACACCTATGACTTAAGATAATCACTTTGGATCGCCGGGTTAGTAATTTAGAGTTTCAGAGTTCCTTAGTCTCCGAGCCTAAGAGTTTTTAGAGTTTAAGGGTATTGGAATTTAACAGAGTGCATGAGATATAGACTTTCAGAGTTTAGAGTTGTATTAGTATGTTATGCAAAGAAATATGGAGAACAAAGATGACCTTATCTTATCTAGATTCAAGTTATGACAACATCTGCTAGTACTATTCAGTACATATGCCCAGGGCCATAGCCGAAACTGAAAATTTAGGGGTGGGACCTAGCAGCATATTTAGGGGCTCTTTTTATCATTCTCTGCACCAGGAAAAGTAATAATTACCCGTATCAGAATAAGTGCTTTTGGATCACTTCCTCAAGTTTCTAATAAAAGCACCAGAGTATGTATACCAGAAGTCTGTTACAACAAAAGGCTGAGGTGATAACTAACTCCGTACGTACGAAGTTCTCACGTTTATGATGATCGGTAGATTCTCTCAAAATATAGTCTCTGTTATTACAGTCTGACCTTTTCAGTTATCCTTAAAAAGATCACTCAACCCTATGTATACCTTCCTAAACCACAAAGCGCTTGTGCTACGGACAGAATCATAATTAAAATTCCAAGTAAAATTTCACAGTTTTGCGTAGGGATCCCGCCAGTTAGGTCCAGTTACTTATGTTGTACTCAAATGAAAGATGAACATGTAGGAATTATTCAGCTCATTAGTCAGCTTCTGTACCTTGATTCGAAAGCATCCTCAAATTTCAAAAATTTCGGAGATGGCCGATTTTTGTCCCATGTGTCCATTTAAGATGGGAGAGAAATTTTTTTTGCAAGTTTCGAACCGTCTAACGACACTGAAAAGGATTTTTTCGTTCTTTCGGTCAAAGGTCAACAGGACTTTGCCCTATGACTGGCAGGTGCTTGAGTTTTCAGTAGCCTCAACAGCTTCATTCCCCGAAATTCTATTTCTTACAACGTTGATGCGTGTTGTAAGCAGTATAAGGATCTGGACAAGTTTAAATCAGAGAGAAACTGCAGGACTCGTACCTAAATCAGAGCAGAATTCTGCGAGGCCTTGAGATTCTACTAACTTTGTTGAGAGTCTATTGCCCAGTAGGGAAAGTTGCACTTCTTGTTTTTTAGACTGACATCAATGGCTGCGCCGGCCTGAAAAATGTTAAGGGGGGGGGGGGAGATTTTTCCATTTATTTACGTATATTGGGGCGTGGGCGTGGTGATATAGTTGACAATTGTTAATTTTCTGACAATTTGCAAAAGAATCTTCATTAGAAAGGTCACAGTGTCAATAATGAAGAAAGTGACTAAATGCAAGAGAAGTGGGGTAACTTGTCCCCCTGTCCCCACGTGGGACTGCTAGTGACTGACATGACAGTTTCAGATTGACCACCGTTAACTTCTCTTCCGGAGTTCTTGAAACAATTCTGTAAGTGCTGCAGTCAATTTTTTGTGAAAAGCGAGTGACGTGTCGCGATTACTGCTATTACTCATGCATCTCCTATTTGCGAGTAGGAGTGTCAGAACAGAGCAGGTGGCTCCTCCACATGGCGCAGAAAATGAAGTAATTATCAACGCTGCACAAAGCAATGCTCTATCATTGGAAAAGGCGTTCGAAACGTCCAAGGAATTATAAATGTAGCAACTGAAAGTTTTTTCGCTCCGCTTCTCGTAACCCTAATCCCTAGCCCCTAATTTTATTCTAGGAAAGTTCATCTATGGTTAAAATATCGTTTTAGGAAAGTATATCTCTAACTTTCTAGAATTTTACGTGCTCCCGAGTCACCTTGCAGAAACAGTCTGGTCTCTAAAATTACGTAGAGATAAATACAATAGTCCAGCGCGAATGCACGAGTGACGGATTCGAGGCCCGATCTAGTCTCTGTTTCAAAACTAAGGAAATTTTTGGACTTTAAGCCGAGGGCGTAGCCACACAATTTGGTTGAAGGGAGGGGGGAAGTCAACCTAATTATGAGCCATTTTTAGGGTACGTAGTTCAATTTGTTGCTATGGAGACTATTGAAGCGCCCACGCTGGCGGGGCCATCAATTGACTCATGCCTTTAAAGAACGAAGATTATATTTAGAGCTATTTCATGTTTGTCGAATCGATGAGTAAACCATGCACATGTCCCCTTCTTGTTGCTTATCAAGATCTACGAAACAGAGTCTTATGACAAGCAAGCGTTAACATCGCAGTGGATGTGTTCAAAGGGGTGGCACTTATCAATGACTCATAGCCACGCCCCTTTCTAACGTTTTACTTTATGGGTCATGTCTCTGTAGTGACGTTAGGTCACCTCTAAACCCCGCCATGTGGATTATTATATATTGCATATTATATATTGCACCGGTGAAAATTAGGGTATGGATTCAGTGATTTAGCTATTTCCGTAAAAAACTTGAAGAGAAGGATGATCATAAAGAGTGATTGAATTTAGTACTTTCTTCCTTTGCCCCAAAATTCAGTTTAAATGCACTGTTTGTTAACGTTAAGCTCGTAGTCTTACATCGAAAGACAAACAACCTCTAGTTGGCAATGTTTTGATGATCAGTAAAAGACGGCATTGCTCGATATGTAAGTAAATTTATTTTTAATAACTCAGTATTATTTTGGAATTAAGAGGACAAGCGTTTTACAGTTATGTGTCAATTGCCTGGTTTTCTATTCTCCAGCTTATTGGTGACGTGGAACAAATCACTTTGTTCAGACAAAAAAACAAATTAAACGGTAAAGTAAGCAGGAAAGATTAAATTATAGCTTGGATTAAGGATCTGTTGTACTTGATCTGATTTCCAATACAGAGAGACGACATTAAGATGTCTACCCTTTTCAGTTTGCAAAAATTGGCAACAAAGTATTCATTCATTACAAAAAGACTGGGTTGATCCAGACTCGAGATTGCCTAGCTTTGCATTAAGTTACACTCAGGGGAATCGGCCAATATACTTTCAGGTGATATTTTGTATTGTTTCGGTATGGCACGGGACCCTTTTTAAGGCAGCTCGTGGAGGAGAAAATAAGTCGCCACCGCCCCTTTCCGAACACTTTGTGGAAGTCCTTGGGCAAGACTGAATATCTCTAAGCCACCCTGGCCTGGGTTACGGCGACGACCAACGACGAATCTAGCATGCGGACATAAAGGCAAGCATCTGTTGTCAACGCGGATGAGTTAAGATCTTCATCTTGTCAACACAAATTTCCTGGCGGGAGAGCAGCGGAGGAACGCAGTGGTGATGGCCCTTGGTCCACCCTGTAGAAGGAAATGGCGTACCACAACAGTATCTAGCCTAGTTATATCATGAAATGTTAAGAAACTGTAGCGGCGGATAGCAAGGGCGGGTATCTACGGTGGGTAGCAGGGGCGTGTAGAAAGGGCGGGTAGCAAGGGCGGGTAGCAACGGTGGGTAGCAGGGGCGGGTAGCAACGGTGGGTAGCAAGGGCAGGTAGCAACGGTGTGAATGAGAATGCTCTAAACAGAGACAGGCTCTCTCTCAGTATGGTTTCCCATAATCAGTGAGTGGACCACGATTATCATCAAGTTACCACTGAAACGAGAACTACGAACCTTAGAAAAGTGACACTGAGAGTTGGCAGGTGGAATGTAAGAACACTGAGATGTGTTATTTCCCCAGATCTTTCAATTTATACAGCAAATGGATCCTGAGGGAACTAGGACACTACCAGGAGTGGTGATAGGTGGCACAAAAGTTAACAATTTACGGCATGCAGATGATACCGTTCTTATTGCATCATAAGAATTTAACTTTCAACAAATAATAAACAAAGTTGTTTACTGCAAGAGAGTTTTCAGAGCATTGCAACTCAAGTTTGGTTGGAGTGGAGAAGATCGAACTTCTTAGACTGGCAAGGGATAGGAATACATGGACGTTCATGGTCGCTAACGTCACAAGATATGGCACCTGAGAAGGAGGAGGATCAACATGATAAACAATTTGGAGAGCAATTCACTTTACCGCAAAAAAGAGGAATATGTACATAAAAGTTAGAAAATGGGCAAAGAGTACGTAGTAAAAAGATGTTTGTTTTTAACTTAAAATTTATAATAAATAATAATCACTAATGAAATGACAATTTTTTCAAAAAGAAGGTAGATGGACTATATATTTTAAAAGGAACCCTGCAGTAAACTGAACAGCTCACTAAAATGAGTTTTATGATCTTGAATAGTCGTTTTAAAGAACAGTCAACAGCGGTACGCTTGAGCAGGGGTAGGCTACTGTTGGAAAGTTTATATTTACTTGTCAAGACTTCCCTCGTTCAGGGAATCCCCACATACGTGACTTATAAATTACTTAGGTCACAGCCTCCCTTTCAAGCAGAGTAAAGGAAGGGACGGGCCTATTCAGCTTGGGTTAATGATCATGTACGTAAATCAAACGTTCATCGTAGCATATTCTTATTGGTAGATATTTTTATTAATTTCCGTTTTGTCGTGATAAATACGGAGTTTCAGCAAGCAGTACGATAACGGAAACGAAGACGCTAAGTGCTAACGTTACGGTTTCCGTTATCGTTCTCAG